>BHDV01038563.1:58616-73268 GCA_005406045.1 Adoxophyes honmai | reverse complement strand
CCCACCCGTCCGCCATCTAACAGCATGTACGACACACAATACCAATTGTCGCTTGTCTGACGGGCAACCGTTCCATTGTTTGATTGTTGGGTACAACACTACTCGGGTCGTGGCGATCGCGTGGCGCTCTTCGTGCTTGTGGCGTGGTGCGTGTGGCGCGTGGCGTGTGGCGGCATCGCGGCGGCGGCGGCGGCGGCGGCGCACCTGCAGAGTTCCCGCGCGCGCTCCTCCGTCAAGGACGACAAGGACGGACACCTCGTCTACTGGCCCGGATATGTCATGGGAGCGAGATGTTCGTGTCCACAACATAACTTAACAACATTCATATTAATTACTTACACAATATGAAACCAGTTTCAAAACAACTAAATCGAATCACCCCCGTGACAGAGTGCTGTTGCGCATAATGTACACACCATTTAAGTCGAGCATTATGGAAAATTTAAACAAACACCACTTTTCAAAAAAAATCTTAATCTAAATAATCATTTCACTTGAACTTCGGTTTAACTTTCCAGTTCAGTGTTTCCAGTTCAAAAAGAAGAATTCTTTTGAAATTAATCTTTTTATTTTGATTTTTATATATATTTTTTAATACAACTACCGTGGCATCAGGTGTAAAGTCTAAAGACTGATATTAAGTCATGTTGGGGCTGTATACATTGGTTTTAAATAGTTGTAGTAATTAATTATCTTACCAGTTTTTATTAATTTAAAACCATTGTGAATTTGAATAAATACTGGCAATGATAATTAAATCCAATGTGATTCTCCATCATGACTTTGTGAGTGGTTCAGTGAATTAATTAGAATAACTTGGTTTCATTGCAGACAAAATCATCGACACGCTCGGTGAAGGCACTTTCGGCAAGGTGGTCGAGGTGAAGGATTTAGAAATGTGAGTATAAATTTCAATACTTACTGCTGCAACTTTATTTGTATTTGTTTACAAACTTACGATACATTTACTTAATCATAAATTATTTTGAGAATGACGAGTAGTTTGAACGCCGGATGCTGCTGACACATTGTTTGGCAAAGCGTACCTCTCGTTTTACGTGATATTCTGCTTTATTTATTTGTTACAGCATTATGATCACTGCCAACAAACGTTAGTAAATTTGTACTTACGGCACTTAATTTAATACAAGTCTTGTATTATTTCAGGGAACACAGGATGGCCCTAAAGATAATCAAGAACGTAGAGAAATACAGAGAGGCTGCGAAATTAGAGATCAATGTATTAGAAAAGTTAGCGGAAGTAGACCCAGACTGCAAAAAGTAAGTACACCTAGTTCACAATAGCACGCAAATAGTTCACTAGTTGATATCAAGGAGATGTCGGCGAATGTAACAATATTTGACCTTGCGCGTTTATACACGAGATTATAGCTTCTGGTTGGCAGGTGGCCAATGAAGAAGTTGATGTCAACTGAAAACACAAAAATACCGTCTGCTCCCCGCGTCACTTCATTCTAAATAGCAAGCTTTCGATAATCATTCTAGAATGCTACACATTCTTGTCTATTGGCCTTGAAGTTGGAATTATTGTTTAATATCGCTAATCTACAGTTAAGTGCGCAAACTGAGTAACTGTTAGTTTATCGTCTTGATATAAACATTAATTATTTACAAAACAAGTAATTCACCATCCATCATACATGCTCTGTATACGAGCTTGCTCAAATGAATCAATATCTTAGCAGATAGGTACGGGTTTTCCACTTGACTCGTTTTGATGATACTTTTAATCTGTGGGAAGTGAACGTTCTTCATGCTAATGATATAACGTAAAAGTTTAAATTTCACATAGCTAAGTATCAGTTCCTAGTTTCTTTCGTCGCTTTTTAAAATATGTTTGCAGTTTTATTGTTAAAAAAATGTTTGAATTTATTAGGCAAAATCACTCAGGCCTTTCTATTTCTTTCGTGGATACCGCAAGAGGCGACTAACGAATTAAGTTAAGGTATGTTTTAGCCGACAAATCCTTGTCCCTATTATTCGACCTGCGAACTTAAAACCATAAAAATTTGCTTGAAGTGTCCACGAAAAGTAAAATAGAAATGGATTTGTCCATATAGCCATTCGTGTGCTCTGCCAATCCCATTTAAGGATACCGATATGTATGAAATTAACCGTAATTTTAGTGTATTTTTTATTATTTTGGAGTACTTTAATTAACTGGTCATAAAAGTCACAAAATTCTTTTGCTAAACTAAACCTAAATACCATTGTTTTTTTTTGCAATTACCCGTAAGACCTACGTGAAAGTAATTCTAATAAAATGTTTTTCTTTTCTTTCAGCTTATGTGTAAAAATGTTGGACTGGTTCGAATATCACGGTCACATGTGCATAGCGTTTGAAATGCTCGGACAAAGTGTATTTGACTTCCTGGTGAGTATTATTTTGGTGAATTTAAAACACGTCTCGTTCAATATTTTTGTTAGTGCGCGATGTAAAAAGAAAAGTGCGAGCTCCGTCACGCTCTACATACGTTACATTTTTGCAAAACTTTTAATCTCGCATACTAAGGAACCGTAGCGTGTCAATTTATTGCCTAATTTTCTCTTAGAAATAGCCTGTCGCGCCGTTAACGCGTTTTCTAATCTGTAGTTTCAAAGTTACATTAGAAAGTAGCTTCAATACGGCGATGTCCTCTCTCCCGTATCATCGCGATTGCACGCCGAGCGCTGCGAGACGCTGGTTTAACCTTGCGGCTGCACCAGCTGATTACGCGAAATTATGCAATTTATGCGTAAATATATGATGTGAGCACTATTGTGTTCCATTGATTGTCTGACTTGTTTATTCTAAGCAGTCTTATGAAAAATATTGACTTACATGAATAGATCAAGATAAAATAAATAAAAAAATCTCTTCAAATTGTTACCAAAATAAATAATAGTTTATATGAATTTAGACGCGATTGTGCTGGTTCACTATAGGTACATAATACTCTTTCTTGTAAAACAGAACTAAACTTTGCGTCTTTGCGGTTAAACAAACACAATAATAGTGTAACGATTGACGTTCTTCAGAACCCTTGAATACCTTCTGAAACATTATTTCGGTGGCTGTTACAGAAAGACAACAACTACCAGCCTTACCCGCTGGAGCAGGTGCGGCACATCGCGTACCAGCTGGCGCACAGCGTGCAGTTCCTGCACGACCACAAGCTCACGCACACGGACCTCAAGCCCGAGAACATACTGTTCCTCGACTCGGACTACGAGGTGCTCAGCCCGCTGCCCGCCGCCAAGAAGGTATCACCCGCACCCGCCTCTGAGACGGCATCCCATTTGGACGCGACCGTTACGGTTTCACGGCTCTAGGCTATACAATCGGCCTTTTTCACCAACATTACTAAAGAACAGTCGCATTACAAAGACGACTATGCTCGCAATACTTGTTATTTGAGATTTTTGTTTTAGTAAATTGGTGTCATGTTGCTGTTATGTCTATGTAAGTCTCCCTGTGATGACTTACTGAGACTTTCTGATACCCAGATTTCGAGTCGTGAAATTGTAACTTCGTGAAGTGGGCCATTCGAGTTTTCCACCTACATGACTAATATTTTTTTTATTTATAAGAATGAAACAAATTTACAGGCAAGGCAATGCAAGGCAATTGAAAAACCAACTGCAATTTGCAAAATTTATGTTATTTTTGATTTTTTTTTTAATAGTCAAGGTTTTGCTTACTTATTTGTTATTTACAATGATTAAATAGATTTCGTTCGATACACCCGTAAACAAGGATTTATTGCTATTTTAAAGTCCATTCCATTATATTAATGCGCAGGAATAGGAAATGTACGAAGTATAGAAATAAATCACGGAAGCACCTATATTTTGTACAAAAAATCTACAAAAAAGTATGTTAGACTTGGCGAAAGATATTTTTATTTTGTCATGCTCATACGGTTACGAGGAAAGAACGGGGTTATTGCACTGCAGAAAATGTGGGCTCATTTCGATAATAGAATAGCTCATTACTTGTAACGAGTAAACGTAACGTTCACACAGATAGACTCGAACCAATCCTGAACGAACTACCTACCGTTTCATTTAGCATAACATCCTATTAACGTGACATTTGTTTTGATTGATTTTTCACTAACTATCATTATCTTGTACATGTTATGTCATGAAGTCATGATGATTGCAACTATTGCAAATAATTTACTATTCGATAAGTTTTTACTTTTATGATACATATTTACATCACGCCTGTATTCCCGAATTGGGTAATCAGAGCACACTAGAGAGTGACTATTTCACGTTTCCATTTCTTCCCTGGATTTCGTAATGAGGCGACTAAGGAAATAGGTATAGGCATGCTTTAGGCGACAGGCTTGCAACCTGTCACTATTATACCTCTTTCATCTATTCTTAAACCTAAAATTATGCTAGAGGTGGCTGTCAGGCGTGAAGTAGTCATTGTTTTGTCTGTTATATTTTGTGTTGTGTGCTCTGCCTACCCCATTTGAGAGAACAGGCATGATTGTGTATGTATGGTTGCTGTATAATAGTGACAGGTTGCTAGCATGTCGCCATCCTTATAAAGAATGAACCATTATGTCAACGACGCATGGTAACCGGTTGTGTCCTCCGCAGAAGCACGAGGTGCGGCGCGTGAAGCGCAGCGACGTGCGGCTGATCGACTTCGGCAGCGCCACCTTCGACCACGAGCACCACAGCACCATCGTCTCCACGCGCCACTACCGCGCGCCTGAAGTCATATTAGGTAACGAAATGCTACGGCACACTAGCTTTACTGACTTGCAAATACTCTAAATTAAATTTTTTGGTAACCTTGAAACACAAATGATTAGTGCATTATTACAATCTGACACGAGAATACGATTTCTTAAGGCTAGTTAGGACTAGGCTAGTGATTTAGTCCAGTAGCGAGTCATTTAGTAACTAAATTTGTTTGAACAATGAAACTCGACAAAATTTTCATTGTTCAGACACTTTTAGTTACTAAAATACTTGCCTAGTCCGAACTAAAGCCCGATTTTAGTTTCCGAGTAAATCTAGAAATGATACTACATACAATTTTGCATCGACTACCTTATGGTCAGAGGTGGTATGTCAAATGCGAGATTGTAATGATCGTAGTAAAATAAAACAGGGATGTTATGGATATTATAATTTCGGATCCGGATATGGATATGGATAATGGTAAAATATAATATCGGTTTCGGTTACGGTTATGGATATTAAAATAATTTCGGATATCCGATAGTTTCGGATAATTTCGGTTACGGATATAAGATTTTTAAGGAACTGTAAACTAGTCACGACGTGTCATAGTATAACCCGTACGAATTAGCTGTGCACCTCGCACTGTGACGTCAGTAGGTACCGGGAGTGGTGTCGCATTCTAGCGGAGTGCACATTTAATTCGTACGTGTTGTAATATTGACTCCACCCTATCCGAAACTATCCGAAACTTATCTTTTCGGATTCGGTTACGGTTATGGATATTTTTTTATTTCGGATATCCGATAGTTTCGGTTACGGATATGGATATCCATAACAACACTAAAATAAAACGGATAATAACATCTCGAGCTATTATCGATTTTAATACGTGAGTAGGTATTTCGTTGTATCTCACTGTGAGTCAGTCTCACGGTAGTTTTATATTCATAATGATCATAATTATTTTACCGCGAGTGACGAGGAAAAAATTGGGATTTTCCCAATGACCGCAATTGAGGGGCCATTGACTGGCGAAAATCACTGACCTAAATGATGTTTCCGCTTACTGCGCTAATTGCGTCTATCAGTAGCCTGTAGTGGCGATGACGCATGTTATGGCGTGATGTTGCATGCGTTCGCCATTTGATTTATATTTATATTGCATTGTAAACTTTCTCTTATCTTAATTTTATTATTGTTAGCTGCACACGCGACTCGCTGGGTTTTATCAGTTAACTGTCTTTCCTGTCTGCGTTTAAATGTTTAATCCATAGAGCTATATCTGCCTATAAACAAAGTACTCACGCGCTCGACGGATTCCGTAACAAAAACTAAAAAAAAAGGATATTTTTATATGTGAGCCCCCCTTAAATACTTATTTTATTTTAATTGAATTCCGCCTATCCTATTAACGCAGCGTGTTTAAATGTATGTGTTATTTATTGTTTAGAGCTCGGATGGTCGCAGCCGTGCGACGTGTGGTCGATCGGCTGCATCATGTTCGAGCTGCACCTCGGCATCACGCTGTTCCAGACGCACGACAACCGCGAGCACCTCGCCATGATGGAGCGCATCCTCGGGCCCATCCCCTACAGGTACAGTACATACTGTTGTTCTTCTTAGGGAAAATTGTTCCCTATACATGGCAACCTCGGTGGTCTCATCGACACGATGGGTTGATGACAATGTAAGGTTCCACCCAGTTCTTTATTGAAAACGGATTAGAATTAAAGACCCGATTTGAAATGTTACGTTGATAGCTATGACATGTCTTTCGAATTGGGTTCCCTATAATTCAGGAGCGTGATAAAGAGAGTTACATTTGTTTATTTTCCACTGAAAAGTTTACTCTTTAAAATTGTAAATAAGAAGCTGTTCGTAAATTATGCAACACAAAATTTGGGAATATTAAAAAGTCACACATTTAACTATGAAAATTACAGAAATTTTGTTCAAGAATGACTTACTGGACCCCTAATGCTCTGCTTTAGCCTGGATGAGAGCGCACTTCGTTATTTTATTACTTCACACTAAGCTTATTTATTATTTTTATAATTTCAGAATGGCGCGCAAAACTAGGACGAAATACTTCTATCACGGCAAATTAGACTGGGACGAGAAATCGTCGGCGGGCCGATATGTTAGAGAAAATTGCAAGCCTTTATTAGTAAGTACATAATAATCCAACGCCCTTCATGCTCTACTTCAGAAATGTAGTGTGCCTTGTAAAATTATTGCTTCGACACGCACTATGCGTATTTACGATTTCCTTTAGTGTTACCCTTGGCTATAGCTTTGTTAAGTAAGTTTCTAAATATAGTCAGTCGTTTACATAAATTTTGCGTTCTGTATCCTGTTCTACTACTGTTAGTACGTCCAGAAAAACAGCGAATAAATTCCTGAAAACAATTTAACAAAACACTAAACTTGACATAAATTGTTGTTGTTTTTTAACCTTTTTCACGGTGCGACCCCATTATAAATAAAAAAAGAATCGCGACGACTTAACTTTCCAATATTTCGATGATGGCAACGTGATTGATTCAAATATAATTAGTTCATAATAAAATAATGACCCTTTTTTTATTTAACTTTAACACCTCTCGCAGTGGATGTACGACCTCACACAGGGGGTCTCGACCCAAAAATTAAAAATAGTGTATTTTATGAATTTTGACTTGGTTAAAATTCACGTTCTATGTATTTAGTCTGTCAGTGAGATTTGGAAAAATACGGAAAATCGACCAAAGCAATAATCACCTAAAATTCCGGAGTGGAGGCTTGTGACGTCTCTCCAAACGTTTAACCACTATCCTCGTCAATTATGTTTCAGTCCTAGCGGTTAGACATAAGCCTATTTGCAAGCCAGTGCTACTGTATGTAAAAATGTCAAATTGTTTTCCACAGAGATACCAACAGAGTAACAGCGAGGAGCACCGACAGCTGTTTGATCTCATCACGCGCATGCTGGAGTACGAGCCCTCGCAGCGGATAACGCTACGCGACGCGCTCAAACACCCCTTCTTCAGCAAGCTGCCCGCACACCAGAAACTAGGTCAGTTCTCTTGCATGACCTCAACAATTATTTAAGCGACGATACTCTGTTAAATGTAAATTCATATCTTTTGAATTTTAATTCTTAATATGATGGTTACTTGGATTTGCCCTCTTGTCTGAAGATAACATTATTACCAATATTCAGACCGCAATCACGGTCATCACGTAGCAAATGAATTTTGAATTCAATGTTATTGTTGAATTGGCAAACGCAAAGTGCTTTGTATAATTCGATCGCAAGAGACCCATTTACTGCATAAATTGTACATTCATTATCCTGCGATTGATATCTTATGAGCAATATCCAGATGACCGCACACCCATGAGATCTGTTATTAAATGGTTCATTAACCAGTGTCGGCAGTCGTGATATGACGAGTGTCGTTTTTTTGTTATAGGACACCAGTTTACAAGGCCGTCATTCCTTAGGTCAGGCCTCTTTACTGCTCTTAGTCGCTTCTAAAGCTTTTGTTCTTTTATATAAAAAACATAGTGCGACATGACGTTACACCGTTTCTTATATTGTGTTGTCAGTGTGCTGTTATTTTACTCGCTTTCGTTTATTAATCGTAAATCTGGATTTAATTTTCTTTGTTCTAAGTATCATCTTAATATTCACTAAATTATTTTGTGTATTGTATGGACTACTGATTTACATGCCCATTTATTTAAAATATTCGTCATCCCGATTCTCATTTTGCCCATTTTTTCTGACATTTGTAGTTTTAAGTAAAATGTTTGCCTTTCTAATTAAATTAATCTTGTTAATCTTGTTGTTAACTGTCGGAAAACGTATTATAAATTTATTAAATCACCAAAACAGAAACGTTTACGTGAAAAGAGAGTTGCAAAGTGCAATCAGACAAAAACGCTTCCTCTATCAGAATGTAAAATTTGAAAAACTTTTGATCATCTTGGTCTGCACTAAATTAAATTTTTAGACTGAATTAAACCCGTCCTTGCAAATGCTAATGAAGTTTTGAGAACTTCCGTTTGCATTGGCTTGTATAAATTTTCGACCACATTCATGAACTTCAACGTAGACAACGCAGAACGTCTCGTTTATTACTTTTTGTCAGAACTCTGTACAGAACAACTATAGGTTTGTATGGAATTTGGATCAGTAAAATGTAATGAGAACGGTTGTGTTTTGCAGGCAATGAGCGGTCGCGGAGCAGCGCGGCGGGCGCGGGCTCCCGCGAGCGCTCGCACTCGCTGTCGCGGTGAGGGCGCGGGCGCGCGCCCGCACAAACACAAACTTGTACATACATTGTTATAATGAAGTGATAAGTGATCATTATTTTGTCGAACATTATAGTATAGGTAATTTGTTGTGAATCGGTACTTCTCATTTGTATTTATAAAAATAATTATTCGAAATAAAGACTGTTGGTCTGAAATTTAAGTCGTTATTTTATTTATTTTACATGACAAAAACAAATACAGCAAAGCGTATACGAAATCACTAATGACAATCACAAGACGATAATTTTCAAAAGCCTGCGGTCCAGCATATTCAGGCATAGTAGCTAACAACTACTCTGGCGGTTTAGGTACTTAACTAAATGTAAACAAACTTGATGTCGAGATTTGACAGATTAATAAACACGGTTTATTACTACCCACATTTTATCGATATTGAAATGAATCTTACCTAATATATATCGATCTGACGGACGTTAGTGTTCTATTTCCGATTGTTTCTGGTATACCTAAACTTGGGCACCAACAGAAATTTTTTGATTCTTTCCTTCCTTTGCTAAACTGAACATCCGATAAAATACTACCCTTTAACCTGTGAAATCTGACAAATGAAATTTGTTGACACTTAGTACCTAAACCGCCGTATAGTCTGACTCACAAAATACAGCAGTGGCATCCGGAGGCCTGGGCGGGGTAGGTCCGGGGCTGGGCCACAGGCGGCACCGGTCAGATGCAGCGCGGGCGCAGGCGGCGGCGCCGGATGCAGCGCCGGCGCCGGCGGCGCGCGCGGCTCCGGCTGCGGCGGCGGCTGCGCCCGCGGGACATGCGGAACTCCGGACAACCCTATACAACAACTTAGTCGTAATATGGGTAAAATCTTGTCAGGGTTTCCCGATCTTCCAGTCCGTGGCCAGTCACATGTTTAGAATTTTGTCTCTGCACCCTACCATAGTTTACGTCACGCCTGCATTCTCAAATGGGATTGGCAGTGTAAGTAACACAACACTATCGTACAAAAGGAAAGAACACGAAATTAAAAAAAAAAACGTATATACAAATGAAATGGCGAATTTATCCCTTAAAGAGATCTCTTACAGCCAAACTTTGAGAGGCAGAGGAAACTTAATTATTGAGGCAGACAAAGAGAGGCTACAATAAATATGGTACTATAAATATTCACAAATTATACTGTAAAAGAAGAGCACATGTAACGCTGCATAACATTTGTGGTTTACGGATACGTCACAACAGAACAAACTGCTCTAGGCATATGAATGCAACTACCAGGCAATCTGATGACGCTACAGTTATCAATAGAAGGTGCTTATTAAAAATCACTAACAACCATGTCATGTTTATTTGTAGCATACAGTCAGCTACCATAATCGACGATGTCATATCATGTGAAATGATGTCGAGAAGTGTGCGGTACACTACGGTGTTTCATAGGTATAAATGCTTATTTAACGGATCAAGTTGAGAGTGTCGAGCGTTTACTTGTGCGGCAACATTAATTTTTAAATACTGACTAGAAAACTCTTACCTCGTGGACTAGCACAGAAAATGGACGCGTTTCATCGGGTTTTTTCTTCTCAATGAATCCCAACTCGATAGCATTTTCTAGTACACTAGAGACTGCTTGCCCTAAGTTGCCATTATCTTCCCTCATCGGCCCCATCTCACATTGGATCTGATGAACTATGTCCATTATAGTTGCCCCCTGTTTGTTCCGCTGTAGGTACCGCACGACCATTTTATCGATCGGTGTTATTAACTGTTCTAGTTCGGCGGTTTCCAATGCCATATTTCTATCTAATACTTTATAATTTAGAAGATACAATGTTTTAGATGAAAGCTACTGACAAAAAATGACGGGTATCTTGATTGAAGCATAGTTGAATCCTTCAAAATGGTTTGTCTCGGGCAGTCTCGGGCGTTTTGGGAATAAGAAGGTTAGTTTATTGCTCTTAGCTTAGCATGTCTTTGTAGCATAGAGACGGTTCATAAGCGTTGTTTTTTGACCTAGAGATTATAATCACATGATAATCACTAATGATTGTGATGTCACTGAATCTCACAATTCCATATTTTTATTTACCGTAGGTACCACTGCTTGGCACTACCAGTTGTAGAGTGTCATTTCATTATGGTAGTACCACGCAGTAATTTGTAATGGGTGTAATGTAAGAATTTTTATTCAGTTAGGCTGCTCAAATCTTACAAACATCACACCGAGCTGCTTTTACCGTCACTGATTGAGAGGCTGATCTTCTGTTTTTTACGAGGTAGCTTAGTTGTTCTAACAAAATGAAAACTGGGTGACTTTCATAAATTTATTTTATTTATAAATACTTTATTACAGCATTACATTACATCAGCCTAGAGTCGCCTGCATAGGTTTGTCTTGACATATAAACAATATTTAAATAAAATAAAAACAGGTCTGAAACCTAAACAGTCATAAAATCTATTTCATATAAAAATATGATCACTAAATGTTAGCTCAAAGTAATAAAATATTCACCAAGAAAGTAATCATAAAACAGTAAAGTCATAATTATCATACCATATAAATAATCGTTTATATTAAGTACATTCATGTCAATAAATTAATTTTGTAACACTAATTAATTTCATTAAAATTTGTCTTGGAACAATATTGTCTCGCTATAACAGTAACACGGAATTATTCAAGCATTCACCAAAGTCTGGAATGATGTAAATAGGTATAAATATTCAGAGATTGCGCTATAGGCAGTTGGCAAAGGGTTAATTAGAACCTTGTGGCAAATTGCATCAGCTAGTCGTTGCATACAACTTATTCGCACTACCAATTTCTTAAGAAACTGCGCCACACATGACGTCACACTGTTTTTAACGCAGTGACGCATATTGGCATAGAAACTTCTCACAATGGGTAAAATGCTCTAAAAGTATACCTAAACATGAGGTTTTAAGTTAAACGTTAAATAAAAATCACAGAGGTCATATTTAGGTAGGAATATCGAATGTTGGAAAACTTCGAAATGTTTTAATTTCTTCGTTTACTTAAAATATGAATTTTAAAACGGGAATCCATCAGCCAATCACATTTACATAGAAATATTATATTTACAATTTTAATAAACAAATTAATACATCGGAAAATGTAGAGATCTACATACATCATGACATGATGCCGATACACTACAAGCAGTGTTTCCCAAAGTTTGTAGTATTTGTACTGCCGTGGCCCTGCAATTTTCACGCAGCCCTTACGTGTCTAAAGCCAAGCTGTTTCCATTAGGTATTAGAATAATACCTACACATTTATTTTATTAAGAGTAAAGACGGAATGTTGGGACCCGGTACTGGGTCGCGACGTATCATTTGGGAAACGCTGGCGGTTCAGCAGGCTGGTAGTTAGTTGAATTTTAAAACTAGCACCAGACAGGAAACATTTATTTTATTACAGATCAGAAATCTGACAATCAATAGCGCAAGCCGCGTTAAGCTTGCTATAGTTAGGTACCGATTATGTGACTAAACAAAGCATCGAATTGAAGGGCATCAAACCCAAAATCACCACAACTGCTGAAAGTCACAAGACATTGCGGTATTCTAGTAATTCTGACCTTCTAATCAAAATACATGCATGTAAAATTTGCATGTCGGATATAAAATTCAATTCCACTACCTAGTACCCAAGTTGAATAAATTCTGGCCTGCGATTCGTTGATATTACAACGCATGTACCTATGCCTTTCGATTAGGGGTCCGCGTGGGTCGCCGGCGTCGGGTAGTTCCTATTTGTCTAAAACTTCTTCCTACGGTGCGCCAAAGCGTCTAGTGTAATGAAGTCGGTCAAGAAACGCGTGGATTTCGTTTGCTCTAACACGATGAATCGTATCTAAACTAAAGGAGACAGCGTTTCCAAGCGGCACAACTGCAGCAGTCACCACGTCTCCATTCTTCGCGTTACGCAAACGAAATCGACCAATTCTTGACCAACTCATTACACTGGACGCTCAGTTTGGAACAAATGGGAACTGCGACGGGGCTTAGACGGCGTCGACGCGCGGGCCGTCGCGCGGCCACGAGTACACGGGCGGCACGGCGCTGTCGTACCGCACGTCGTACATCTGCGCGCGGATGAACGCCTCCGTGTCCAGCGGCTGAGGGAACACGGACGCTTTGCCTGCGAAAGAAACACTCATTTTATCAAATGGTTACTTTAAAGCCAATGATACACTAGGGGACAAATATCCCGCGACATTGTGTCGGCGACATGTCGAGCGAAGTCGGTTGATTTCGCCTGACATATCTGGCGACATCGCGCGACTTATATCCGCGTATATAGTAGGTACATGTGTCGCGCGACATGTCGAGCGAAGTCCGGCAACGTCGCGCTACTTCGCCCGACGTTGCTGGGGACACGTGTCGTGGGACATTTGTCCCCTAGTGTATCCTTGGCTTAACTCAGCCTTTCCCAAAGTGGGCGATAACCCCTTCTTGTGGGCGCTGCAGGCCTAAAGGGGGGCCAACATAAAATGGGAGCGTTGTGTTGTAGTGATTTTTTACAGGGCGTTTGTTTAAAAAAGGTGTTGACAAATAGAACGAAGTGATCCTATAAGGGTTATTTTCTCCCTTTATAGGCACGAAACTGAATACTAGTTACATAGCTAGCGGGGACGCGGGCTTAGGTAAAGCGAAATTTCCCCAGCGTCCTAAAAACATTTCTTAAAACAGGACATAGACGCATGTTTTTATTAATAGTCATACCCTACCTAATTTTAGAAGTTGTCTACAGGAAAATAAAAATATTAAAAAATCTCAGGTAAGCAAATAGTCAGGCCATTTATTATTGGTGACATTTTGGCACGAATTATCGGTAAGACAGATGCGTCCTCAAAACATATTCGTCTTGACGCAGCGAAAATAGACCGTGACGTTGACCCCGCGGAGGTGGAGCAAGGTGGTTTGCAGCGGCGGAGTAACTGGGTATTAAGGTTTAATCAACATTAGGCATTTTTACTTCGGAACGTGCCAGATGCTTGAAAGCATAATCGAGTATGCGTGCATTGTAACGTATCACATTGTATCTGGCTTACTTTGCACATACCTAATTAAAAACACTTAAAACCTTTTTTAAAAGAAACATAATTTTTCGTCGATGTTCGGAATTCAGCCAGGTACACTCAGCAGAAAAATTATCCGCCCATCCTATTTATTTAGTATTTTACTCCGCAGAGAGAAAGTTGGAAGTTGTAAATACATCAACATCATACAGCCGATCATCGAAACTTCGTTAGCGCGAAGTAGAACACTGACAGCTGATGTCGTTTGTGGAAGAAGTTCTACTACTGAACAATAGGTGGGGCTAGTCGCTACAGAAAAATTTAAACATGGCAAGCACGAGTGGCATAGACAACTTTTGAGCTGGCTAGTTACAATAGCAACACCGACCTGTCTTGTAGGCGTGCTCGACGATCTTCGTGGCGATGGTGACGGAGCAGTCCTTGATCTTAGCGAGCGGCGGGTACAGGCCGCCGTGGGCCAGGTCCGCGTCAGACACTATGCCCGCCAACGCCTGTCAAATTAATTTTATTATTATATTAAGTACAGTCAAGGGCAAAAATATGTAAACACCACAAAGCCTCAAAAAAGGGTGTCACTTGTATGGACATAAATTAGGGAACATCA
>BHDV01038563.1:31826-43913 GCA_005406045.1 Adoxophyes honmai | reverse complement strand
AATAGAAGCGAGTGGCGCTCTGTTGTCTCTGCCTACCCCGCAGGGAATAAGGCGTGACGGTTATGTATGTTATGTATGTATGTATGTTCCCTGCGATATGAATCCGCCAAATTGCCCCCAATTTCGCCCAATCGAGAATTATTGGGCAATTAAGAAAAGCAAGTCGAAGAAGAGTGGTAAAATGGTCAAAGACTTTAATTCATTGCGATCCACGTGGAATCCAAACATCAAAAATATTGACAAAAACACTGTTCAGAAGATGATAGGAACCATTAACAAAAGAGTTCGCTGCTATATTAATAACGAAGAAAATGTTTTTATTTTTAGTATTCGATGTAAAGTAAAATACATAATCTTTAATACCTACCTATTTCCCTAAATTTAGTTTTATTGAACAGATAAAAAAATGTAGCCAATACATTAAGTACCAATTCTATATGAACTATACTTTATAATCGATCAAACACACACATAATGGATAACGTGACCTTAACCCTAAGGGTGAAACGACCTCTCAAACCGAACGTCATGGAACTAAAGTAAGTACCCATCGGGTTACGCGACTTGTTACTTAGTAATCATACGTCGAGTATTGCCATGAGTTTACCGAGACCGCACGCGCGAGGAACGGCGTACACGATTTGTATGGACAAAACAAGTTATCCCGAGCGGCTTTGTAAAATCTTCCATCTATAGAAATCGTTCACTTTATGTTTGTTGATTTTAAGCAGTTATTGCTACCTGTAGTTTTCATACATTTTATAATATATGGACTCGCTGCACAACCATCGCAGCTCGCTCCTTGTGGCCCGCACCGGCCACTAAACGGCTGTCCGAACTAAACAAGTGGCTATCGCGCGCTTCAACTTTTGTAGCTAAGGGCTAGAGCTTTACTACAACTATGGGTGTCCACTGACCTAAGGTGATAGGCAGGCACTGGTGGGGCTTGATGCCGGCGAGCGCGGTGTACAGCGCCAGCTTGCCCACGGGGATGCCCATGCCGCAGGCACCCAGGTCGCCCAGGCCCAGGATACGCTCGCCGTCGGTCACCACGATCGCTCGCACGTCTGACTCAGGCCTGGAATGGAATAATGAGAATGCTTGTGTAAAAGTATCAAAACAAGAATGACCCTGTGTGCTGAGCTAGTAAAGCCGAGTTTAGCTTTCTATGTACAATTGCAATCTGTGATATACTTAGCTAGTTGTGTAGGAAAGATTCCAATAGACATATCTTATGGCAGAGGTTATGCCCGAGGACTGTTATGCCACAAAGAGAAAGTTGGAAGGTATATTTATGCAACCGATCCTCGAAACTTCGTTAGCGCGATGTAGGATCGTTTCGTTCGGCTAATCGACGATTGTGGCACTAGGGCGCTACAAATTGCATTTAAAACGTAAACTGTAAACTACTTAAAGGTTCTTCTACTCTAACACAAATTGGTTTGACCCTACTAGGATTAAAATAAATTGCAATGTAATGTAACTATCTATCGCTTTCTGTACATTAGGTCCAAAGAAGAGATCCATGAACTCAACATTGAAAATAAAACCAGCAGAACATATTACACAAAATCTCCACCCACCAGTTCTTGAGTATCTCGTAGACGTGCCCCTTGTCGTGGATGGTGATGAAGAGGCCGCGCGGGCGCCGGTAGATGAGCCCGTACTTCTGGCAGGCCAGCCCCACCGTCGGGGTGTACACGATGGGCATCATCTCCGACACGTTCTCGCCCAGGAAGCGGTAGAAGAGATGCTCGTTACGGTCCTAAATGGGTAATTGAGTTGCTGATCAATTATTTATGCACATACACACATCACCCTGTATTCCCAAATGGGGTAGACAGGGCATACGAACCACTACGCAGACATAACCATGACTATGCCACATTCCGTAGCTACTTCTAGCATAATGTGAAGGTTTTAAGTTGTGAAGTACTATAATGACAGCTTGCTAGCCTGTCGCCTGAAATATACCGTAACCTGTATATTTTAGTTGTCTCTGCTTACCCCGCAGGGAATAAGGCGTGACGGTTATGTATGTCTGTATATTTCTTTAGTCGTCTTTTACGACATCCACGGAAAATTTGGAGAGTAGTTATTCTAAACCCGACACCACGCAGAAAATTATAAATTAACAATTATATGTGTTAAACTTTATTTTGCTCTGAACATATCGATATCTACTACTAGCTCAACCTCGCATGTCACTGGGTTACAGCGTTTGAAAATTGAATTTTCTCAAGTTAATACTTAGTGTTTATTTTCAAACAACGTATTTATTCATGTTGAGATGAGTAAATTCAGTGTCCGCATTATAAGCACAATTACTTGCGACCATATGGCCGCGTATCATCGATATCATTCCAATGGAAAGATAAGTATCTAATATAATCATTGAACATCCTAAATTGCCATTTATTGTCTAATACGTAAAAAGCATTGTCAAACCGTTATGTAGAGTAGATATGTAGGTACACCGAATGATAAGAGCCAATATGTAAATTAGTTTTACGATTCGAATAAGATTTCGAAGCCTTTATTTTACGTACCATTTGTAAGAGTAACGAAAAAGTTCAATACCTAGTCGGACACTGAGAGGCAAGGCATGCTTTTGTTTCACATAAGGCTCAAAATCATAACATAGCTGACAGCTAGGCTGCTCGCTCACTATCGACCAGTCTGCCAGTCTGATGAATCCACATCCACAAGATGCTTTTGAATTATGATCTACCAAACATTTTACATGCCCCTGTCAGACCTGTTCAAAATCGCCGTGTGGTTTTTAAGCCCAAATACGGTTACTTTTTGAGACATAGTGATCCTTAAAATCCGCACAAATGTTTTGACCCGGTTTGAAAAGGTTAAAACTTACCAAGAGTCCCATAAGATAGATATATTTGTTGAGCGGCTCCTCATAGCGCTCGATGGACAGCTTGCAGAGCTGCACCTGCTCCTCCTGACTCTTGACCCTCGCCGGCAGCAGCCCGTGGATGCCCAGCACCTGGCGCTCTTCAATCGTGAAGGCCAGACCCTGGGAATACGAAAAAAACTCAGTATTAGGTACTTGTGAATTTGCGTAATTTTACAAAAACTGGACTGGTAGATTTGATCTTAGTTTAGTCTTAGTGAACAGTTTTATCATTTATTACGGTTTATCTCTCTTAATCTCTCGGTTTTTTAATTACACAAGCTAGGGAAATGAGCAATTAATTACCCGATGGTAATCGATTGCTATCGCCCATAGATATCCGCAGTACCTATCAGAACAAAATTGTAGATGCTTTAATTACCAATCTATGGGCAAAGATGTATAGCGCATCTTGTGACGTTACCTAGGTAACTGTACCATAGTTCCATTTTTGACACTTAATATAACTTCTTGGCAATTTGAAGACGCAAATAAATAAATAAATATCACTGGACATGGAAATAAAAATAATATGAACAACAGTGACTTTTTTTCTTTAAATGCCTACCTAAGTTCTATGATCCCTGCGTACTATTACTTTCATTACGATTTCAGTGCCGTTTCAGCATAAGCCATAAAAAGAATGTCGTGACCCGACGCTACGTGACTGCTCGCTTCCTAATGACATTCGATTATTCGCAAGGCTGTACATTAGAGGTGCTAAAATTATGTTTATTACTGCCAGCAGCCTATAGACAAGACATAGGAAGTATACGTCTATCTAGAGAATGTTTGACGCACGAGAGTAGAGCAAACGCCGACTTCCTTATTATAAGTATCATACCGACCCGGCGCACGTATTGTTGTACCCTACGTATGCTTCTAAGGGGTGTAACAAACTCCCCAAAGATAATTTACCGGGATAGGTAAGCAGTTATAGAAGCTACCAAAAAAGTAGGGCTTCTTAAATACCAAAATATCGCAGCTCAAAGTTATTGAACAAACTAAAACTAAGGAAAAAGGTCAACCACGTCGGTATAGCGGATAATAAACGTCAAATCGCTAAGGGCCATTTGATCCCCGAATGCTCCACGTCCGTAGAATAGCAAAAATAGCGTAATTATTCAAGTTAAGAAAAGTAAACATATTCCGTTTATTAAGACGAAAAAAGTGCTTTTGTAGACTCCAGAGCTATTTATGTTTATTCCTGTGTATTCTCGTTAGAGTCTGTTACGCCCAGTACAATGTCGTCAACCGTAAAATATCAAGTAATTGAAGAAGAAAAAAAAAACTAAGAAAAAGTTCCACATCAGCATAGCTGATAATAAACATCAAATCCAGCCAATAAAATTAGGTGCGTCGAAAGTTTCACTCATTCGACTCGAAGGTCATCTACCTTCAAAGCAAATTTTCGACAAAACGCGAACATAAAAGCTGCTGTAGATAATGCTGCTGTTTTTAATTCAAATCAGCAACAGCGTGAGCAAATACTCCCCGCGGATGATAAAACCCGGAAACGATAATTCGCGTTTACCTACCCGCGTGATAACAGTCAGCTGTGAGCGGCTAAGGTGACCGCGGCCGACCTTCACTCCATTCTGCCCACACAACATTCGCAATGCCGTTCAACTGAAGCTAAACACTACCGTATAGAGGCTACATTCCTATAATTCACAATTTGACTTTGTTTGGGTTATAAGTATTAATAATATCATGCTAAATCTCACTATCGCCGTTCGCGTGTCACGGCGAGACTTTGACCCGCCCATTAACAAGTGTAAGTTCGTTTTAAATTGCTTTGTCTGTCACGAAAGACATTAACTAAGGTAAATGTCCGTTTCACCGGCACCTTAAGAGCTAGGTGCACTTTTATTTTTTTATTAAGGGATGGAAGGCACTCACAGCTATAATTAGGGTTTCAAATGAAGGGGTGATAAATTTGCCACCAACTCAATTCATTTCACATTTTGCTGCATGCCCTAAAATTAATTAAATCATTTTTTAACGTAAAATATGCTGGAAAACACCATTTGTACCATTCATCGTACTAAGAAACGCGATTTGCACCAGGAATCGGCAGCATATGACCCTTTTACCGTACTAGGAAAACAAAGTATGGAAGTCGGGGGGGTCAGTGGTTCTCAAACTTTATGCAAAATGAAAGATGCGCAATCCGCGTTTGGCATTAGCCGTCTCGGCTTCTAGAGGAAGGGCTACGGACTTGTCCGAAACATGTCGAGCTAAACTCAATTTAAGACGTGAGTACTCCGTATTTTTCTGAGCTCAATAAGTAAATATTCTTCTGCACCAAAAAACTTCTGTCTTCAAAGCAACACCAAACTAACGAAAATAGATCTTCACAAAATCTAAGTCAAAACTTACAAGCTGTACCTACCTGATTACAATGTTGAGAACCACTGCCCATTTTTAACAAACAACCGTGAACCAGTAATGGTATACAATTCGATTCCGACCTTGCCTACTAGTCAATAAAATCGACTTTCGTGTGAAACACCTAGTGTGTAGCCAAGGCGTTGCCGATAACAGGCACTATGGGGTCCGTTTCATCGGCACCCCCGCCGATGAATAGGCAGGGCATATTTTGATGAACCTTAGTACCGGCAGTTTTTGGGAAATAGTGTTTTGTGAACATAAATGAAATCAAAAGGATATCATGTGATATTTTATAGATGCTACGATGAACAATCAAACATATAAACTTCCTTCCAGAACCATTTTATACGTGCAATTATTTGTGCAAATTGTTTTGCAACAGCAGTATGGCATAGCTTAAAAAAGGCGTGAAAATAAGCAAAACTGGAAAAGTTTGAACGCATTTTTCTCAAAATCTACCAAGATAACCGTTGCACGGTGATTGCTCTAAAAATCATAAATATCTTCATTTACAAATTTACGCACTTACATTTTATAAATAATTCAGTTTGAACAACAAGGAAATAAAAATAGAAAACCTTCGCTTTCCTTATTACCGGAGGCCTGCCGATAGCACCTTCAGCTCACAAATGACACTGACCTTTCACCGGCAGTTTGTTTTATTGGCACTATATAGTTAATATTTCACTAAATGCACTTAAATCGTCTCACATCTATAGCTAATTAAATTTACTAACACAGGAAACACAATTAAAAACAAAACTATCACAAAATAACATTTTATGACCTTAAGGAACACGCGGCAATCCTTAGCGTTATTCGTAAGAAGCTCCATACAACAGCGCATGCGACCTGTTTAAGCACTCACAGCGTCCGTACTGACGAAAACAAGGAGAACTGACGTGGTGTAAATGAAAGAGAAGATACAAGGCTATCGGTTAAAAATACGAGAAACGAATATAAATCATAAACTGTACACTTAGAGCCTAAAATGTGTAACTGCCGATGAAACGGCACTGCCGATAAAGGGGACATTTACCTTATATCGCGATCACGTCGTCTATCTTCGTAGGTAAAGACAAGTATTTTATTTCAAATACCATGCTGATTTCAAGTTACATGTCTAAAATAATGTGTCCTCATTTCAAAGTCCATAATATGGTCACTTAGTTGTACAAAGTTGGTGCTATAAAAGCAGCATAGTAACTAATGCCAGCCAAAATGGTCCGACTATAAAGTCAGGAATAACTAGAGTCTAGGGAGCAATTACTGTGGGTTACTTTTATGTGGAGATTAACTTGGTAGAGCTAAATCACCCCAAGGTGACAGTCTAACTATTTCAAAGATACATGCTTGTTTTTCTTTTAATTGGTGAATAGTGTTCCTTGCAGAGACAGAATCAAATCAGTCATAAAAGTTACGAAAAATAATTGTAATTAAAACTACGCGTAACTTAATTCGAGACTCCTCTCAATATTCGAGAGACCAGCGCAGAAACACTATTAGAATTTCTATTTCGGAGAAGTTAATTTTCATCGAGCGCAGTGCAAAGTATCGTTAATTTTATATCAGTGCCAAACCCGTCACAAATCAAACCACGATTGCGCAGTCGCAGCCGGAGGCGCGGCGGTGACGTCGCCCCAATACGGGTACCGGCAACTCATTCTCACGTCACGACCAAACGGGTTTTTATAAATTGATTTTAGACGTAAATGGGTGTGTAATCAATTAGAGACGTTGTTTGGGAGTGTGGCTTTGATTAGTCGTAAGCTGTTGCCTCATACGAGATAAACAAAGGTTGCACAATCACAACAAACCTTATTCTACTTACAGTGTAACTTTCTCCAAGTTCAAGTTTCAAACGCTAACAAATCGATGTACCCGGTTATTCATTAATAAATACACATACATACATACATCACACCTGTATTCCCCAATGGGGTTGGCAGAGCACACGAAACGCTACATAGACAAAATCATGACTATTTCACGTTTCGTGGCAAAATCTAGCATATATTTTGTAGGTTTTGAGTTTGCAGGAATATTAGTGATAGGTTTTGCTAGCCTGTCGCCTAAAATATTTTTTAACCTATTTCCTTAGTCGCCTCTTACGACATCCACGGAAAAAATGGAAAGGTGTTTTTCTAAATCAGACACCTCACGGAGAATATAATTACAAATTCTTATCTTTCTCAATGCACTTACAAAATTGGACTACCTACTTGTGTTTACTTAAACGACATACCATAATATGCATAAAGTAAAAATAAATATACTGTGCTTAGGTACACGTGGAAAACAGATGTTATGAAATAATATCATCTTACAGGATTCTTGCAATAAAGTAATTAAGTATCCAAGGTATAACCCACTATAGTTAAAGAAAAACTAGCAACACTGGCACAAACCCGAGAATCAACTGAGGCCAGGCACTCGGGCACCGCGTAGAGCTCCCGCCGCGGCGCCAGCTGCCACCAGTCGCGCTCCATCCCTTATTGACACATCTAATTCAACCCCCAAATCACACCCCGGGCCGTTTGCTTTCACTAAATCACGCCAAGTCAACAACACCAAATTTACAACTTTATCACACTGAAATTTCACGAAACGTTACGACGGTGGATGAGCCATTGCAGGAATGGAGCAATAACACGTGTCCCCGGGAAATGAGTAGTTACGAGTATTATAAATTAATAGAAATGCAGCGCAGGCGGGCGATCGATAAGGCTTACCCGCTAATGGAGGCACGGTTAGAATTAGACGTTGAGGCGTCTCTATCGTATCAAGTCAATGAAACAAAAAAACGTTGATTTTCCGGGTTAATATTTGGTAAAACTGTCATTTAATTAGAAGATAAAATCAGGCCCACCCATAAATCAACAAATCCGGATTAAAAGATAGCCCCGGAGAGAATCCTTAAAAGTTTAACGTCTCGGATAAAAACATTAAAGAATTACGGGGCGAGAAAAGATGTCTGCTTCCGAAAGTTCAAAAGGCGCGCCTTCGCATTAATTACCTTCACAAAATCTCTCGACAAGATCCTTACAGCCTACGCTCAACATCAATTTACGTTAACGATTATTAGACGAAATCAAAACGATTACGAGATCACTTAAGCTATAATGTCATCATCAGTTCGGCTCCAACAATTCGCAACATTGACCCGTAAACAAAAAACATTCAAGAAGGTAATCAAATCACTAATCAGTTTTTTCAGTGTGCTAATGTCAAGATCATCAGTTTTTGTGCGATCGAATTCAATGAGAGGAAAAATCCAAAAGCAAGGCAACGTATAAACAGTAAGTTATCCTGAGAGCGAACAAAGGTATTAGCGACAAATCAGGTCACGGTAGCCGAAAAATCACTATCATTGGTTTATTTAGCTTAGTAACGTATGTATGTACGTAAGCATAAATATAACACAATTATGTGACTAGCACGATAAAATAAATGTATTAATAGGTGGTCCATTATAATCGCTATCCATTACGTAAACTCACTACGTAAGCTACAGCAAGTAAGTATAAAACAAAAGGTGCGGTTATGCTCTACTAAACTACATACCTACTAATAATGGCAAGGCCTAAGGTAAGCAATAATGTAGTAAATACTTGTTAGGGTGTAGATAAATCATAAATCATAAGTGTATTAAGTGATTGCTATACTCAGACACACTACAGGTGTTACTTATGCCTTTTAGATAGCTTGTCTGCACTTAATAAGGTATCATTTTGCCTCTAATTTCGCAAATAATGTCAGTGTTATAAGAAAGATATCTCCAGCAGGCGTCAAATTATGATAATTTTTGTAATTCACACACTGTGAACGGAATACATAATTAATTAGTTATTTTTAAGTATCTAAAAGCCGCATGTGTCGGAGCGGCGACGAGCGCGGCACTCGCAGGCCAGCATTCCACTCCTCACTGTCGCTTGTACCCAATTAATTGTTAATTATTTATTACGATTGTGAAATTTTACAAGCGTGAATGTGATGCTGTCAAGCGTTTCGAAATTACTGTAAAAATTACCAGTTTCAAACATTTCCAACTGACAGCGTAGTTATCTAACTTCTAAGTTATGTTTCTTTAAAGGGACATCGTTATCAAACTGACTGCTTTATTGCCGAAATAAATATTCAGTCCATTTTTATTTCAGAGGCATGTTCAGATTGGTGTAAGATACAATGATTGCACTAATTTTCTAGTTATTGCACGAGTTTCGTGTATTCTAACAGGTGACTAAGGCAAAGATAATAGGTAAGACTATTTATACTATGATAACACAACTACAAAGACATATACATGAAGGTATTTTTGTCGGTCGACTCATTGATTAAAAATAGTGTGATAATAAAATCAAGTAATACAATCAAAACGATGAATAAAATTTAAACCAATTCAAATTAGGCGAACGGCTCCCAAAACCGCAAAAACTGTAATTAAAACCTAAAGAACGCGGAGCACTTAATTAACGAGCCCGGAAATTTTAGAGAACAATATCCGAGCGAACGTTTATTGTGGAGTTTGCGAGCCTGTTTAATTATTCCCTAGAAATCAAAGGGAACATTTTGCTCGTTACGTTGTTACACAGTAAGCAAAATTTTAATTACAATTGAAACTTTCCATTTTTTGTATGTTACAAAACAAACCTCACAGTTTGCAATAATATTGTTTAATACGCAGCGTTTCTATGTATACGTATGTATGAACAATCAGTCGCCTTTCAAAGCTCAAATCGCAAGGGTACGCACTGCAGCTAGACACACGCGACACATTAAGATCAAGGTACAAGGCGACACGCTGACATTTGCACACAATTATACATCCTTTAAGGTTAGAGCAGTTTTTTACATCCTGTACGTGTGGACGACAAAATATAAATTCTCTTAGTAATATCCCTTTAGTTTGTACCAAGTTTTCAACGCGGGCCGTAGGACGCGGCTTAAGTTAAACTAATATTATGCAGCGGTGTTCTAACGCCGCGAACGGTGTTATCGGGTTGGTATGGCGACGCTAATCCCATATACAAACTATGGGGTTCGGGAGCCTTAATTAGTTCCGACGGCTTTGTTTGCTCTGTAAAGGCTGATATCCATTAGTCAAGAATACGCTTAAACAAATTTGAGTAAAATTTGGTTTGGTTAGCTGTAATACAAAGATTTGTTGCCTTTATTATTATATTTTTTTGCAACTTTAGTGGTATGAAAATGATAGAAGGCATATATGCATGGGCGTGACATAGATTACACTCGTCGTGAAAACGGAACATATAAGTACACACATAACTCGTAAAGAGTAATAGTCACTGGTTAACCCTTTAGTGGGTGACGGTTGTTTGCCGTCAAACAAATCAAATACGATCCTATAACCCATTCTAAGTGTTTAGGGTCCAAAATTGAATGACTTGTTTGTTATTGGTTATCAAATGATTAAAGGGTTCATTATGAGGAAAATAGCAGTGATCGCATTACAGGATAAGTTTTCTTTTATACTTCTGACTTTTTCTTATCATTGTGTTCCTTGAGTATCTTCAATAAGAAGTAAAGTATAACAGTATTTCGTCTGGCTAAAGTAAGGATTATGAAGGATTCTGTCATTAATTATTCAAGCCCCGAAAAGCACTCTTTCTTCTCTAAAATCTTAATCTTTTAGAAATCCGATCAGGGTATGAAGACCGTTTTCATCCTTTTGTAATGAAGTATTTTTATTATTGCTTCTCCTTTATTTTTTCCATGATCATATTTTTCGATAGAAAAGAAAAAGTGCCACACAAATTACCTACATTTTGAAAATGTTATACAGTCAGCGACCAATAAGAGTTAAATGTGTCAAACATTTGTAACACGCTCTTGTTATTATCAAACCGCGATTAGAAAGGGATTGAGCTCATATGTCATTTTTGAACTAAATGCATGATATGACATTGTCAGTGGTAGAGTATGCAGATAAAGTAAATTGTAATTTTGGTACGATGAATTTCTAAAGCATGGAAATAATATCAAATTATGTAGCGTTTTTCTATTGATTTCCGTTAGCATTAAGTAATAGTATTTCAGATCAAATAGATTTACTTTCTTAAACCTGTAGCGTTTTTAAAGATTTTTTTTATTTTTTTTATTTATGTATTTTTGAACAGCTACGGCAATTTGATAAAGCGAAATAATGTGGTTAGTGACAGATTTGTCAGATATGATATTACAATTTTTTATAAAAAAAAATGACAGTATTTACCGAGAATAGAGTTTAAATCGACACCTCCAACGCAAATGGTCGTAACGTGGTTTTTGGCAAAAACGAGATTTTTTGCTCGAGATATTTTAATCCAACCTACAACTTCCAGAAACAAAAATGTAAATATTTTCGTTATTTACTGAGTTTTATAGTCGCTAAAAGTCGTATCACTTGAACTGTCCTACGCAAACCGTCGCACTACAACATTCGACGATTTGCGCCGTTCTATTGGGCGCGGTCCGACTTATGACAGCACACTTCCGACGTCGTATCTTGGCAACGCTATACGCTACGAACATCCTGTTTAAACAAATGAAAACAAATAGTTGTGTTTTAAGTTGTTGTAATAACAGGTTCTAATAGTTACTATAAACAAAATGAGAAGTCAGGGAGCTGAGAATTTGTTGGAATTAGCTTTAAATGTGTCATAGACCGGAGAGATACAAAAAATCGGTCGGAGTTTTTTTTTTTATATAAGTTTCATCACAATAATATTTACTGATATAGATTCCTTCTTGCATTTCTGTTATACTTATAAATGTGTAACTTTATC
>BHDV01038563.1:0-27343 GCA_005406045.1 Adoxophyes honmai | reverse complement strand
TGGTTTATAATTATATTTTCATTTATTAGGTACAATTGTGCTAACGGTACTCTCGAATCCCTTTCTAATCGCGGTTCAGTAATAATAGTGTGTACATATTTCTGACAGTTCCGTATCGATACCTTTGTTGTCGACTGTACCTGGTTAATATGAATTTCCACATTCATACTTTGCGTTTGCAACTGACTAATTAGGTAATTAAATTCTGAGGTAAATTTCGAAAAAAAGATTCGAATTTTCGGTCATGTAACTCCAACTACCAAATTCGAGACAGTTTTCGCTCATCATTAAAATAACAAAAAATAAAATAGTGAATCGAAGTGTCTAGTGAAGAAGTCTACATCACCATTACGACATAGCATGTAACATCGCTCTATCATTTATCAGGCCGGGGATAATCCTGAGCATTTAATCGCTGCTCAATCCCTCGTGAAATTAACAAACACTGAGGGGATTTATCACCCGCTGCAATCTACATGTTGTGTTGGATGCATGCACATACATTCTTGATAAAAGCTCAAATGTTGCAAATTTACGTTGATGTACGTTGTCAATTTGTGAACAAAATGTTTGAACAACCCTAATAAAAATAAACCAAGGAAACGAGAACAATATTGGTGCGTTTTATTGTTTTTGTCATGGACTTATTGTACTCCATACTACGTATAGCCAAAACAATGTTCAAACACTTCAAGGAAACTACCAACAATTCGTCCAAATTTCACGCTTGTCGCAGGAATTCGTTTACGCAACGTTCGAGACAGATTCTATGATAAACCATTCAGAGAAGATTGAAAGGAATTGGTAATGCGACAGCCAAAAGGATTGCTTTTCGGCCTGGCAGGTTCCTCTCAAAGAACTGCTACCTACGAGTATTCCTTTCTGACCTTTGAAGGCAAAGTAAAGCTGAATATTTTTATTGCTGTTGGGAGCGAGACAATGGGTGCTCCGCGTTATATTAGCATTCCTTTCGCGTCTTTAATTTAGCTTTGAGTGCTTGTTGAGTCTAAGCCATTTGTATAATAATTCTTTTCTTCAGCAATGATATTGAATTGTGGATGCTTATTATATGTAAGACAATTCCATTCGACAAGATATCTCATTGCAGCTTCGATAGATCTCACCTGTGGATGTAGTAGAGAAGTAAATAATTTATATGACTTGATAAAGCAAAACACCGTATTGTCAAAACAATACAATTGAATAAACCTACTTATTAATTGCAAGTGCTTATGTCTCTCCACAAAGAAGAAGTTCGTAAAGGTACAACAACACAATCCGCAACAGGGAAACAAAGAGCTAAACTTACTTAAACAATTTCAATTATCTCCAGAACACATCGCGGAAAACTTGGTTCCTGTTAAGTATCGGCTTTTTCAGATCTCTCAGGGAAACTTCTGTGTCCTTTATAAAAGTAATCAGCGATAAAATATTAGCGAAGTTGTTACCATCAAAGAGCTATTAGCCGCCGCCACAGGTTGTTTTATGTAATAATAACTATATGTAACCTTATGTGAGCCGATGGCGGTATAAACGTCCATGAACTACATGCATGTCACACACTCATTACTCACTCCGCTCTAACTAAACCGATCATTAGCCGTGTTACCTGTCTTTCATTGACCCACAGTCATAATCTATCGATCAGGGTCGATCTGGCCAGATAAACGGTGATTACAACGAAATTGTGTCTTAGATTGTGTTACTCGTAAAAGGAACTTTAGATCATCTACTTATATCTTTTCATAGAAACAAAAACATCAATCATTTTTTAGGACCATGACGTCATGAGCGGTTAAACTGTTATTGTAATAAGAGAGGGTTTTCCTTATAACTCCGTCTTTTACTTCCGTGCCATTAGCAATTCCCATCAGATATATTTGCACCCCGAAACTTTGGCGGTCGGATCAGGATTACCCATCATTGCCTCCGCTAAACGATTTTGCTGTTTGCTGCTATCACAAGAAAGGTTTAAAAGCTCACAAAGTAAAATAAACATCCCCAATCGTCGGATACGGGATTCAGTGAGCTGGTCTCAACGTAATTGAGGAAAAACGTGGTCTACGTGTATCATCCTTTGACACAAACAAACAAGGTAAATGAGGTAAGGCACAGCGCTCCCGGCTGTTCTCATTGGGGCAGTCAAGACTGACCCGGATGTCTCATCACGCCTGTATTCCCAGATGAGGTAGGCAGAGCACACGAAACGTTACACAGAACAACCAGGTTAAAGGCAACAATGACTACTTATTTCGCGTTTCATGGCCACTTATAGCATTTTTTTTATGTATTTTTGGAAGGCATATATAAGTGACAGGTTACTAGCCTGTTGTCTAAAGTATGTCTCATAATTATTAGTTTAACTAAGCCTCCATTCACGCTATTTTTCTCGCATGCTATACATATAACACGGTACAATATTCAACACAAAAAATGCAATATAATTACCAATACATAATGATTGTAATAGTTTTTAGTCATTTATAGTAATGGAGTAAAATTAAGCAAACGCGTAGAACACACGATACTTTTTAAAGAAAATACTTAATTACATTTTTCGACATCATCTCATTATTAAACGGCGGACTATACGCTTGTCGGATACAAGTCTGAGTGTGTAGGTACGCACCAACAGCACTGATGTATGCTACAACTAGGAGTATGTGGGTACCAACAGTAGGTACATGTTTTAATTTAGTTAATGACGATCACGACTCGTTAGTGGGCGGCCTAGAGTACGTGGAATCGACCAACTTCCAAATTACAACTTCATACTAAACTAAAGCTTGAGCAATATGTTGAAATATCCTAATAATAAACGGCGATGGTCACCGTGACTTGTATTATTTAAGACTCAGCTGTTGCGGTTACTCATCGTTTAGCACTTATAGTTTTCCTTCAGCACCTTAGTAACGACGGCAACACAATGCATGTGCTTGTAATCACGCTAAACGTTAGTCAATTTGAGGAAAATTGAGAGGAAATCTGGTGATTCTTAAAACATGGTCTTTAGCTGTAAACACGTTCGACAGATTTTCCATTGACGTGAGATTAGACACTACTGTCACGTGTTTTTCCCACAGGGATAGTCAGAGTTTATTTTAATCCACTTGTTACGATCCTGACATACCTCTTTCATTTCATCCACATTCATCAAATTCTAAGGCACATTCGTCGGCAGAAATGACAGCCTTGAGAAGTATGGAAATGCATTAAGATGCAGATGTCTAAAGATAGATGCACTCTACGATGTAGAAAAGTCTGCTTAGTTGGTTGGTCACGTAGATGAAAGAAGATTGACTAAACATGTGTTTACATGGTGAGTGTGGGTGGGTGCATTGGAAAAGGTAGGCCTCAGACCTAGACGGACGTTCCCTAACCAAATCGGGAACGTTTTGGAAAAGTCAAGTTAAGAGTCCGTACGACTATAGCCGAAAGAAATTTACGACTGTCAAAAGTGACGTCGTGAAAAGTAGTTCAAAGCGGTTACACTATTTGTCGTACGGTGTCCAGTGTCCTTAGCTTAGCTACTAGAAAAGGTACAATAGTACCTACCGCATACTGTAATATGTATCTAGCACTCGACAACTGGCGGCGTGCCTGCTACCGCGTTACCTATAGTACGGCATCGATTAGTTGGCAAACAAACGGGGACCTTGCTTGACATCAAAAGAAATCCAATACTGATAAAATACTCCTAGAAAATATTGTTTACCAGTAGGAATGAGTCAGGCAGACGCAGCTATAGGTAATATGCTTGAGATCTACACATATTCCGTACCTAAACTATTTTACTAAAGTTAACTCACCGATTGGAAAGTTTGCAAGTTTTAGCCTTAAAGCCTAAACATACGAGATACTTGCCAAAGTAGCTAGGTAAGCGCAATATGAAGACGTATATACTTTATAGTTCAATGATAAAGCAACTCAGGCGACAAGATTCCAGTAAAGGACAAAAAGTTATAGGAAGAGCAGTGGATTAATGTTTGATAACATACAGATGTAGTGAGAAACTATTTTCCTTCGTAATTTTTCGGAAAAGTTCGTATTTATCGTACTCTCTCAAATAGCTTCAGTATCCATCTTAAAGCCGTAGGGGTAAGTCGCATCAGCAGACCAATATATATATAGAGTGGATAATACGCAATCCAAATATTCGCTATAGTATCATTATTTTCAAATTACTTAAAAAAAGCGTTGTATAGCCATGCTAAAACCTCGAAAACGGTTAAAAAAACCATTCCAAGAAAATTATATTTAATATTAACCTGTATCATATCGGAAAATAGCATATTCAAAAATAGCAATAACTCAGAGTATTCTAGCAAAGTTTTATTTTGTTGTCCCTTTAATTAATGTTTTAAAGTGGAGATAATGTTTGGTTTACTAGTGACAATAAAACTGAGTTGATATTTTCACAGTTACAGGAAGTGGTTGTAACATCTCTATATTATACACTCACATTATTCATTTTGACATTTGACACTAAACAATAAAGTTCCATATTAATGGATATGAGAATGTCACTGATTTAATACGATCATTCATTGACAGTTCGGAAGTCATCGTATTCCGATAAAGATCCGAGTTTTTCCGAAGGAAAATAGTTTCTCACTACATCTGTACGTATGATTCAATGTCAAAGAAAAAGAAAATCACATGGTGAGTGCAAAACAATAGAAATAAGTCTGAATTGATTTCTCATGTAAATTTATTAGAAATAGAGTGTTTGAAGCTATAAATTTTTAATTTCTTACGAGTTAAAGAGACTATAATGTATACCAAATTTCAAGTCTGTAGCACCAGCGGTTAAAGCAGTGCGTTGTCTTCCAGTCACTAACAATAAGTCATACTGTTCATAGGTAGGTAGGTATAATATTATGTTGACAGAATTGGCGTACGCATTTACAAATTAGATTTCACCATCAATTTGCCGCGCGGGTACCCAACAATACAGAAGACGAGCAACCACTTCAGCAATACCTCTCCAGATTGCAAACAAATTAAGCAAATGTAGAAATGATTACTCTCCCAAAGTCCTTCCAGTCTTGTCGACTAAAAATGTACTCCACGTTCGACGAATAGAGCTTAAATTGTGAATAAGCTAAAAGGAGCTACAAGTTTGAAGCAGGCAGCATTCGAAATATTGGAAATTTGAAGTTGTGATGTGGACGGGCTTTTGTGTTTCGTAAACAACCCCTGCGTGCCGGGCTCCGGGCAACCCCCAGCCAGGGGGACGTACAAAGAGCTTGTACTACTCCTGCTATACCTATAAACGTCTGTAGTCTGTAGCTATTGACGCGTATGTAGATTAGGCTCTTTTGTAGCAGTTCTTAGTGTTTTAGCGTCTGGTGCGCTAGTCTGCTAACACGGATTAGTACTAAAAACTAAATCCGTAACGAAATGGTCTAAAAAGGATTTCATTGTTTTATCTATGCTGTTGATTGTGTTTATATGTATACCTTCGTTTACACATAGACATAAGTACTGAGATCGAAACACTACTGCATAATCAGTAGTGACACTAAATGATACAAACATTTTTAAATCATACCGTCACTGCTAATGCAGTGCAGTGAGTGAAATTCTAAATAGGAAGGTAGGTAATACTAAGATTTTTGTGGCTAATGCGCTCGACAATAACCCCACAACAACGAATGGACGTGCGTAAAATTTAGTCAATACTTATTTGAACGTATTGGAAAATAACGTTAAGGGCGCTGAGCTCGGTTATGACTTATGACGTAGTTTTGTATCGATTCAAAACACGATAAGTTGATAAGAATGCGTAATCGACGTAAATTATTCTGATTTCAAATTGTATAATTTCTTGCAATCATGACCAAACCAGAAAATGTATCAATATTAACATAAACATCGCCTAAAATGGTTTCAAAAACACTAATTAGCTTTAAATTTCGATTTACATTCGGTTTATCTTTTGTAAATGTTATTTTAAAAGTTCAAGACGTGATGTAAACAGTAAACACAAAGTGTAAAGTTACAACAAAGTTTAGGTCGCGCGTGCACCACGTGGACTTTGGCTCAGCGTGACACTTACAAACAAACATTTGCATGACAATGCGTCGGTCAGCTGTCGCGAGTAGTGCCACTCGCCAGTGGATGCACACTTCCGCAACCATGACCTAACCTGAGTGCACTAAAAATTTGTGAAACTGTCACGTGTATTGTGAATGTTTGTTTGTTTGGCGTACCTTGTTGAGGCCTGGGTGCTTGAGGCGGTCGAGCCCGGAGAGTCGGCTGGTGGACTGTCCGTCCCCGCAGCCCCAAAAGCCTAGTCGGTCGCGATCCATGTCGTGCGTGCACTTCAAGCCGATGCCGGTCGGAGACTGCCGGTCCGCGCAGAGCGCGCCAGTTTTGTTAAGGGGCGGACTCATGGCACACTCGCTCCTGTGAAAACGGGAAAATTTTCAGCGATAAGTCGGTGGCGTGCGGTTTCCGCGCCGCGATAACAGATGGCGTGGGAACTGATTGCGGAGCGGTGATTGATTCAATTAGAACATGGTCGTGGCCCGATTGAAGTTTAGTGGCATTTACATAAGTAAATTTTACGCAAGTTACTTTAAAGTAGTTTATTGAGTGTGTTCTTAATTAACGATTCGATGCAGTTCATAATTTTTTGCATGAGAACAAGTTTTATTGTCATTTTAGGAAAATATTTTTTTCGAACATCTTTGTGTTTGTTTACTAATCAGAACTAAGTAAGCGTAAGGTTGATTAATATGCAAAATTTGACACCGTCCTAAATTTTTATCTATGCCTACCTATGTCGGTGTCCGATTATAAAATAAAATATGCTTGATCATCTCATTCCTACACCTTGTTACGAAACAACGCTACTTCATGATTTGGCAAAAAGTTGGCCAGGCTGCTGAGAAAAAAATCTAAAGATAGACTAGATGAAGGCATTCGTCTGTATTCCTAGCTCTGTACTAGACACATGGTAGTAAGAGTAAGGTAACGGCACGTAACGGCACCAGTAATGTACAACGACTCTTCTTTAGGGCCGGCGCTCACTGCCGGCATGGCACAGGACGACATGGTAAGTTGTGCTGCACAGCATCCAAAAGAATAACCCGAGGAATGCTTCGGCACGCTGTGGCATGCCGCGGCCTCTCTCAGCATCGTTGTATCAAAATAAAGTAACATGAGTTCTAAACTCATAGTAATAAGATTAAAATAGCTTTATCAGTAACGAAATCCTTTGCCATGACCCGCCGTGCCATGCCGGCAGTCAGCGCCGGCCCTTAATAAGTACTGACGAATAGTCATTAACTTTCCAACATTACAGTCAATTCACAACCAATGATCTTTAAATTAAGAATGAAGTGGTCAGGTGCGTGCCTGCCTAAACTGTCTGTAGCGCCCCAGCGCCACATGCGTCGAACAGCCGAACTAAACGGTTCTACATCGCGCTAACAAAGTTTCGACGAACGGTTGCATAAATACAACTTCCAACTTCCTCTCTGTGGACTTCGGTCCCCGGGCATAACATCTGCCCGGAGAGAGATCTCTCTATTGGAGTCTTTCCCACATGTCCATAACTGGGGCAGTTTCCTTTTAGTTTGTTTTGTGGCCGCTGATGGCGCTGCGTATGCGAAAGCGTCGAGCTAAGTGTGGGCAAGACATGAATTCCTGGTCAAATCATGAAAAATGGCTAGTATGCTGCTTCTCTCACGGCCATTTCTACTTATGTTTAAGTGGCACGCTCCAAAGTAAGTGCATAGAGTAGCCTGATAATTGAACTCCCGAAAGTAAAACAAAAATATGGTTTAAAAAAAAATACTGCTTTTAGTGTTGTGTAGTACTTATTTCGATACGATTTTGAATTGATTTCTTCGTGTCGACAAAACATAACAAAATTTTGATTTTCATGACTATTGTCCCTTCTACATGCCTATATTGTAACAATTTAGTTACAATATAGGCATGTTTAGTTAGTGTTTAAAAAATAAAAAAATCCTATTAGAATAATTTGGACTTCCACGCGGATGAACCAGATATGTAGTCTTGTAATTGTTTCGTGAAATTTAAAACCTCGGAAGGTTTCTTCTTTCTCTAAATACACATGAATTACTGAAATAATCGGAACACCACTCTGCCTGCGGGCTTTAACAAAGGGTGCGGGTACCCTGACTCAAAGATATTATGATCATTTCTAATTATGAGAACATGCCACTTTTGTATTATGTGTAGTCAGTGTTCTTCTTAAACAAATACCTAGAGGTATCCAGTTCATTTCTTTGGTTCCAGTCCGCCAGCATCGCGAGGAAACCTGCATTCTTCATTGAAGTAATTCAATGGTGATGTACCCAATCCGCACAGAGATCGCGTATCTATAGCCCAATCTATAGCCCAAGCCCTCCTATACGGAGAGGAGGCCTGTGTCCAACAGTGGGAAGTGTTTAGGCTGGATTATTATTATTTTGCTAGTATATCGTACAGTATTATGTGTAATAATATTTGTAAAGTAAACTTGGATATTATAATGTATTAATTGACATTAGAGGGTGTCCAACGAGAATTGAATTCAAGTAGGTTAAGGTAGGTATAATTTAGGCGCCAACGTGTCACTATTATTGCCAACTTAAAACCAAAAAAAAAATGCTATAGTAGATTTGATTAGGTAGTTAAAACAATGTAAACAATCTTGACATGTATTTTAATTGAAATACACAGTCTAAAATGAAAATCGTTACACTATACAATTCAATTATGAAACTAAATGTTTTTTTCATACCTCAATTGTAAAATTTAAAGATTTCGATTTATAAAGTGTATGTTTAAATAAAAAGACACGTCACGATTGCTTATATTGTTTTAACTACCTAAACAAATCTACTATAGAAGTGGCCACGATATCTGAAATAGTCTTGGTTTTGTCTATGTAGCGTTTCGTGTGCTCTGCCTACCCCATTTGGGAATACAGGCGTGATGTATGTATGTAGATATCGTTTGTCAAGCAACACACTGTCAATGACGTTCACTGTATAGGTTCTATAGTGGGTCAGGAATAAATGGGATCGATAGAACAAAGAGAGCACTACAAGTCATCGAGCCATATCGAGCTAAGTACTACCCACAAGTAGTGTCCGACCGAAGGTACAATTTTGGCCGAAGCCGAAGCCGAAGCCGAAGCCGATTAATCGGCTTTCATCAAATCCTTCGGCCGAAGCCGAAGCCGAAGGTGTGTTGACCCCATGTTGACCCTAAGAAATACGAGATAATATGCTAGTAGTAAAAAAAAACGGCAGTAAATTATGCGCTGTTTTCGTTTCTAAATCAAGTGTGACTTTGTTGTTATGTTATGTGTTGTCAGTAATTTATATAATTATCTGCAAGTAATGCGATCGGGCCGGCGAAACGCTGCCCTGCTAAGCGCTGTGCACTATCCGTCTCGCTCTGGCATTGTTTGTTCAATTTCAAATCACGATTTGCAAACCTTCGGCTTCGGCCAAAGCTTCGGCCAAAATTTGGCCGAAGCCGAAGGTTTGGCCGAAGGTGATTTTTTTGGCCGAAGGTGGCCGAAGCCGAAGCCGAAGCCGAAGCCGAAGCTTCGGTCGGACACTACCCACAAGTCTGACAATCGATATTCCCACCCCTAAATTTACTAAAGGTATCCTAACGCCTAAATAATGAATGACATGTATCACATGTACCATGGGAATCGATATCAGCAAACCGCCAAGTGATACCAATGATACCCTAATCATTGGTGATAATTAGCGAGGTCAACGCCCCGTGAACCCAAACAATGTGATATAAATATAACGTAGATATCGATGCCGCGTGTAATATAAGAATATAATAGACCCCCTGAACATTGATAACGATTTGTCATTTATGTCATCTTTATTGCACAATGTTTGTAAAAACTTGAAATTGATTATGGGTATGGGTACCTTGCGTTTAAGCAAACGAGAATAACATTTACATACCTACCTACGCAATCACGCAAATGTTCCAAAGGGGATTGGCAGAGTACCCGAAACGTGACATAGACAAGACCATGACTATTTCAAGCTTCGCAGCCACTTCTAACGTAATTTTGGGTCTCAAAACAGATAGGAGAGGTAGTATAATATTGACAGCCCTTTCGTCTAAAGCAGTGATTCCCAAAGTGGTCCAGGTGGACCCCCAGGGGTCCACGGGAGATTCGAAGGGGGTCCACGCTGGTACTGGGAAAAATTCTCATACTTAGGAATTTGGTACAAATGTAGCAGCAGGGGGTCCACCGAACCCAATAAAAGTTTGGAAGGGGTCTACGAGTAAAAAAGTTTGGGAACCTCTGGTCTAAAGTATACCTAAACCTATTTCCATAGTCGCCTTCTTACTACATCCACGGAAAAAATGGAGAAATGTTATGATTCTATCCCGACACAACACTCTTTACTGTACTCTTTACTCGAGAGTAAATCAATTTTCATCGTAAATAGGATCGTAGTAGAAGGTACCATGTTTTTTGACTGAAGTTAGCTACAATTTCATTAAACCTATTGCAAACATCCATACAAATGTGGCGCCTGCATTTAACGACTAATAAGTACTTACTCTAAATTACGATGTGCAAGTTGCGGAAAGTTTCCAAAAAGTTGGGAAAGTTCTCGAAAATTACGGGCAAGCTTCACAAGAAACATATAAGTTTAAATTAAGAAACGGGACGTACGGTACAAACCATACATAGTTTCAAAGTTTCCACAAGAGTCTTATACGGAAAATTTCGCAATCAATAAGATTCTTTTGGCATAGGTATCTCTATTCTAAATGAGAATAGAACCGTAAACGGGCTTATGAGGCAACTTGCCATTTTTGCTTAAATTAAAACTAACGTGAGACCTAACAGGTGAAATAAGAAGGGCAAAATCGTGTCTTTATAGCGAGACGAGCTGGATAGGTCTCGGGCCAGTTCTTGTCCCTCCATCGGGAAGGGCATTATCCCGAATAACGCCACGAACTGGTCCAAAACTTGTCGAACTTATCTCGATATAAAGACGTGAGTTTGTCCGTTATATTCCACTACAACTCGCAACTGCTGGTAACTTTGTGTAATTACTGGCCGCCATTGTACAGTTTTAGGGAAAAGAGCATTGCAACAACAAACAATAATTTGAATTAGTAACTTGCCATGAACAAGGGATATTTTTTATCAGATGATTTTATGTCGACTGTTTCGGCATCAAGGTGACAAACTTTCAATAGCATTTGAGTGCTAATCTGACACAACCACGCTGAAGCAGCTGTGAATAACACAGAAGAGGTATACCTAGACGATTATGTGAAAGTGTGAAAATGTTTAATCACCACTTTCAGTAACTAAATCATTGAATAAACTTAATTGTGATATCGCGATAGGAATGTGCCTAAATACAGTGATAATTTTACTTTTGTATCATTTAAAAGCTCAACGGTGAAAACCGACCGACATTTTTGAACTTGGGAGGGCTGAACCTACGTACGGGTCTCATTTAAGAAACCGTTTTATAGTCAAAGAAACATAACTTAATTTAGCAACTTTCTAGTCAATGTGCCTTACTCTTCAAATCAACAAAACTACTTAGTTCTAACATTTTTCATAATTTACACACTAAACTACTTTCTCAAAATGTCATTGCTACGAGCTACGAGCTACGAGCTACGGGCTAAGGCCTACGAGCGTCTACGAGTACCGCGGGCACGCCGGACAGGCCTCGACGGCCTTCGCAGGCACGCACGCGCACAACTCGCACAAGGGGTTGGACATTAGCTGCAAAACAACAACCACAGCCTTTACGTCTAGCACGGCACCGCGCGAGACGAATTGCGCGCGAGTCAGACTGTAGTAGAGTGGTCTATCCCGCGGGCGACACGACTGGCGCGCACCGCGGTGAAGGGACAGGCAAGAGCACAGTCGGTAGCGGATCGTATCTCATTTTATTCAGCAAAACTCTTGCCGATTTCTTTTTTATTAAGTAGAAGATTACAATAGGGTGACGGCACCAGTTATGGACGGTTTAAGCTGACAAGCACCAGTGATGGACACTTCATTCATAATTTAAAGACCATAGAGTTGTGAATTGATTGTTGTAAAACAAATGACTTTTCCTTAGTGGGTAGTAAATAAGAGTCATTGTCCATTACTGGTTCTATGTCCATTACTGGTGCGGTCACCCTAGTCACTTTTACATTCCTGATGAAAAATGCAATCGGTAGAGCACCAAATTGTATCTGCGCGGAAACATTACAACAGGTTATGTTACGTAAAACTAGGTAACAAATAATACGGTATTTTCAGTTTAGATGTACGTGTTTTAACTTAACCTGTTTGTTTATACTGCGTATACATTTTATTCAGCTTTAGCTAAACGTTTTGTTTCAGTGTTATTTGCTGCCGACTGTGCACTAAACTCAATTCTAAAATACAAAATAAAAGATTTTACTGTAATCCTATTGTCCCTTTACTTTACTTTATTATCCCTTTCTTAGAGCGTCTGTACTAAGCATCAATACCGGACAAATTTTCTAAAGTTCTCAAACTAAATTAGCTGATTTACTTGATCGACAAGACTAAAATATCATCAATTCATTAATTACTTTACTCTTCGCAGTTGGATAAAAATCGCCTCGGCAACTTGGGGCCGGGCTACAAAAAGAAATAACTTTCACTTTTAAAAACATTCAAAATATTTTTTTTCTGATAAATTACCGTTCTTACATTAAACATTAAGGAACAAACATTAAACTTTTGGTCACTGAAATCTGAATTCATTCACTGAAATAATTCTTGCCTGTGTTTACAAAATATAACTCTACTAAGAATAAATCGTCATAAGGCAATCAGTGTTCACAAGAAGTAAGTACAGTGTTAAAAATAAAAAACTTTTTTCAAACTGGGGGACATAATGTTATAAAGTTAGCTATTTGTTAACATAGCACATTGGGAAAAAGTGCTCGAAGGATTACTGTAGTTTAGCAAAACATCAAGGTTCGAACCAGGTAACACGACTTTATAGACCCTTGAAGAAATATATCGTTAAATGGTTCGTTAAAACAAAAATAAAGTGGGAAACTCACCATTTACTCTGCAAAACGCTCGCGCCATTCACCTGACGTGTGTCAAATTGTCCGTTGGACTTGACTTTACGCGACAAAAATTCCATATTCGAAAGAAAAAGAGATCAAAATTGTATCACAGTGAAAAGGTTTACTAAAAAGTAAATATATCTTTCAATTTATTATTTTATTTTTAAAATTAATTCAGTAGAAATGTCGCGTGTTAATGAAGATAAGACATTTTTTATACAGCGCCAAGGTGGAGCTGTGGCGAACTCTCAATGACGACTGAAGGATGGGATCTGGTGATCCCGATAAATAAAGACGCCGTTATCAATCGCCAAGACTAGGCACTAGCGGCTCTATGGGTTGCATAACCGACTGTAAATATACAAGTCGGGTGTTTGTGGACACTGGAATCAATGCTAAAATCTCTTTCAATAAAGTTCTGGATAAAACGAAAAATCCAGAATCATTTTAAAATACATATACCTTAAATCTACCAAAACAAGGGTATCTTAGTACCTATTTCTCTATTTGTTTAACGTCTTCTTCTTCTATTATGTAAGTACAAATAATGCATTCAGTAACAATTCAATCAAAATCTTGAGTTGAGTTGTAGGTAGGTACATCTAGTAGAAACTTAAATAAATAGACGAACTTTCAGGCCACCGGTAATGGACAAAGAACCAGTAATGGACAATGACTCTTATTTACTACCCACTAAGGAAAAGTCATTTGTTTTACAACAATCAATTCACAACTCTATGGTCTTTAAATTATGAATTTATGAATGAAGTGTCCATCGCTGGTCCTTGTCAGCTTAAACCGTCCATAACTGGTGCCGTTACCCTACTATTGATTTTCTGCAGCAAACTTTGCCGCGATATCTAAGTATTTATTTATCGTGCCAAATCTCCATGTTTTGGAACACTCAATATCGAAAGAACAACAAAGCATTATTTTGATAACAAGGGGCTCCGTTATCTCATGAGGAGGTTATGGCGATTTACCATGGAAATAACCGTCACGTACGCCATTCGATTAAACTTGTTTTAATTACGATAAATGAGTACCTACTTCGTCAACAGAGTAGCTACTTAGATAGACAAACATATAACCTCAAGAACTTCCACCTTTAAATACCTATCTGTTTCAAAATTTCTAATAAAGTTCTGGGATCCAAGCGGACATTAAAAATACTCAATTAAAAGTTCTATGATACACACGCCTGTTATTAAACACTCGTGAATTCACAAAGGTCTTCGTTTCCTAGACAACGTATGGACTACTTCAGATTTTAATTAAGCAGGTAACCATGTACCTATCGCTACCACAATTCTCCTTACTGAAATTGATTTGTTATCTGTGATGTGAACCCTGTTAATTCTTCTCTGAAGTTATTGGGCGCCAATCATAACGCCACGGGGATCCTCAAATTCTTATGATTTCTTGCGACTATTCTATTCATTACATTACAGAAAGAGTTGCATTATACATAAAATTCACACACATGATAATTTAATTAAGAACTTAATTAGAAAAGCAAAGCTGTAAACATCAAGGCATCGAATAGGATGGATGTTGTATGCCTAACTCATGAGCTCATGACAGTTAATTTTGGCGTGCTCAGATTTTCAGAGGTCAGTTACCCCAATGTTTGGGCGGAGCCGAGAGTGTCAAGTAAATTTATTGTAGTATCGTTGAACCGAATAAAACATTTAAATAGTTTACGATAAAGTCACATTTTATAACTCAAATTTAAAGGTTGACCTTTGGAATGTTGCGTTCTAGAATCCCGGAAAAAACGGTGATCCCATTGCTACTTTGTGCGCGGGAGTGATAAGGTTGCCCAGGTCGCATGGCGCAGGCGTGGTCAAGATCAGGCGAAGGGCGGGCGCCACGTGCGCGCGCGCGCGTGCGCTGCACCGCCACTTGCATGCGGGGAACACGCTATTCAATACATTACTAATTGCTACCAGTGAATACTCGTACCACTGCCTAAGAATAAACCAATCTGTGAGATATTTTTATTTTCAGGGATTAAAGTAGCCCGTGTAATTCGGATGCACAGGTATTGCGACATTTCATCAAAATCCCATTTTGAGAAACGAACCAACGTAACAGTCACCTGGCATTGCTGTTAACGAAACAGTAAATTGTAGTAAGGATTCTGCAATACGTGAAACCAATTAACAATAAACGTAAGGAAAAAAATGATTTGACCAAAATCTCTGAAGGAGAAAAAAACTGTTGTACAATATTGATTGCTTAATTATGTTTTTATTTTATGTTATTAAATTTACTAACTTTACTACATACATTACACTCGAACTTAGTTGAGTCAAGATTATTTCTGCATGTTTGTCATATTGACTCGTTTCCCACGACGCTATTATATCGGAATCGATCAATGTAGGTATTTAGTAGGTCAAAGCCCTCGTAGATATATCAATGGCTTCTTTAATTTATTGATTTTCATTACTCAGCAACTTTTTGCTGAACCGTGTGCGTACTATAATTCATTCAATCAAGAGTTTTGTCTACTTTTAATTACAGAGCCTCAATTTGTCCACGTCTAATAACCGCACAATTACCTCACATTTTGTCGTAATTATTTTCGTAAATACAAAGAGACAAACGCAATGCAACCTCACAACACGAGTCTATCATTTTATCAGTTTCACAAGACGAAGCCAATCCAGCCAGACATTGTGGCGGTGTTTGGTAACCGAGTGGCGTACCGCGCCGCGACGACTAACAATCTAAAACCACTAAAGAAAACACATCTCTATTGTAATGTCGTTGTAGTTTGCACTAACAGTGATTTACTTGACGACCGTGACGGGTCTAGTGTTGAAGCTTAGTCGAATGGTCGTTAAATCTAATCGCAGTGAGAGAAAGTGTAATTTGATACACATTTGCCGAATGATCTAAGTGTGGAGAGTGACAATGCAGCTCTCGTAAACATGCAGTTGTTGGTGCTGCGATGTCACCACCAGTAAGATATTAAATCTTATGATACCTATATGATGACAGGTGTGTTATCGTGATATTGGCTGTGCATGTTTCTTCCAAACCGAACCTATGTATTTGTGACCGTTCAACTTCTGAAATAAATGATTTGTGTTTAGTAAAGTAGCATTTTTTAATAGAATTGCGTTTGATGATCGTAAAGACTGCACCACAGTAAGTTACGAGTGCTATTAGCATTGCATCAGGAAAATGGAAGCACAACGTGCCGAAGGGCGGATTCGACGCGCAGTAAAACATTATAACTAACTGCTCCATTATTTTATTACTGTCCTAGTAGAGTTACCACAACAAAACTGCACAGAAATACAAGTATTACATTACAGTTATACATATAACCATACACATATACATATACATATACAATGAAGGTAGAACTATCAACGGGCCCTTACTTACTGGGTATACTAAAGTATGTAGGCTTACCGCGGCAACACGCACGAGACAACAAGCGCGCGGGATAGGCTAACTGTCACTTTATAACGTCTCTAGTTAGACTGTGACTGGTATAGTCTATCTCGCGCGTATCCCCCCCGCGCAAAAATTATACAATTTACTAGATTAGTTCATATTTGGAGACGTATATTGTCCATCAGTAGGTATACAGAATAGCGAAAAGTAAAAATAAAATTGATCTGCTGTTTTGGATGCTTGTGATCTGGACACAAGCTGAAAACACTATGCTTGTTTATATGGACAATCAATCCTCACCTGTATTACAAGCTAGCGGAAAATAATACATTTTCAATGCTAGCACGAATAATCTTATCGCTCCAAAAATCATATCGTGCGCACGGACTGTGGTTCCTGCCCACTCTAACGTACCCTTGAGATCATGGTTTCTAAGCTCAATAATATTTCTTAATACAATATTTCCCGTGACTATCAAAATTCTCTAGGTACAAATTCTGTTTCTAGAGTCATCTTTGTGCTATAACTTGTTTGTATTGTGAATGATAATGGAATAATTAAAAGGCACTTCAAACATTTTTTAAAGAAAAAATACACATTTTTCTATGAAAATTACAAAATATCGCGGCAATGACGTACCTACTTCAATGGCGACAATGGCAAAATTTATCCGACGGTAACGTGACGAATATTTTAGTTAATTTTAATTTTGACCGGATCAATGAGACCTCAACTTATATCGACCACTTATATTTCCAAATTTATGCATTTTCCGGGATGGAAAGTACCCTATAGATGTCCTTACTCGTAACTCGAACTATTTCCACATTCAATTTCATCACGATCCGATATAAATATCACCGTGTATAGCCCGACAGTTTATTGTGTCTAACGGTAAGTGATAAGTATCATGTTATTCATAACGACATGCTGTGTTATTCCCCGCTACCCCTGCAGTCCCCGCTGATGTCTGTAGCGCCTCGCCCCCGCCACCGCCCCTCACACCCAGGGACGGTAGCGCACGAAGTTGTCAGACAATAGTAGCGTTATTGAAAACATTGTTATTTGTTATTGTTAAATTTTACTAAAAACTAAACTAAATTAATTATTCATTACTTCTATAGCAGCATCCTGTATACTACCTCTCCCACTTGTTTTCGAACCGAATATTATGCTAGAAGTGGCTGCGAAGCGTGAAATAGTCATAATCATGGTTTTATCTGTCACGTTAGTCTCTGCCTACCCCTGTGGGAAAGAGGCGTGACGATATGTATGTATGTATGTATGTATCTGTCACGTTACGTGTGCTCTACCTGCCACATTTGAGAGCATAGGCGTGATTATGTATGTATGTATTCTTCAACACAAAGGCCGTGTCCTTCGCTCTACGAAGTACTTAGGACTGAACGTGTGAAGCATCTAGTACTTAAATTGGTTGCAACGTCCGTAACCGCTTTAACGACCATCCTCCGCGGTAACTGCCTCCGAGAACACTTCGTTAATTATTTCGAATGGCTGCTGCTGATGAACCGATAGCGTTCAGCTGCTTCCTGCTCTAGGAAATCCAACATCGATACGAAATATCCGACGACGTAGCGAAGAAGATTTGATGAAAACAAGCCATGTGTGACTCGGACTCGCGCACTGGTAGATTTTCTCAGCAAAAACATCAACAAACACCTCAAGGTTAAAAGGATTGAGGCACAAACTTAACTTATCTGGTGTCCCTATTGACAAGGAAACCAACTTCAAAAATAAGTTTATAATCGCAAAAATATTTTTTTGGCAGTTGCCACTCTACGTAGTTACAACTTTACGATTTTAAACGTTTTCGTTTACCTACTGGCTTCATGAAAGTTCATGGTTTTGGGTCAGCAGGAAGTAAAAAGTCAAATTAGTGAAAAATGTAACATAAACTACGAAAAGTTTGATTTTTTTAAACTTTAAGGGACCGCAGACCTTGATGTTTGATATTAAGCGGTAATTACATTGAGTCGTTCCATGCACGCTGACTAACAGACCTTTTCTCTCTCTCTTTTTCCTCCGCAGTTCCTTCGTTCCTTTAGTGATAATGATAGTACCTACCTAAACCCAAAATAAAGTTGTCTACATTATCATTACTATCATTAGGCACTACGATGACTATGTAGAGGTCACTAAGCGTGTGTTTGTGAAAGTTTTATATGTACATAAATAAATAATAAGTACATACTTAGGTACCTAAGTTTACCTAACTTAAGTTTTTGATAGTTTGGACTTATTACTAATTTAGTAGCACGAAGAAGGCAATAAGAACGGATATTGATCTTAGACCTCTGCGTGATTAATTACAACTGTATTTATGTATTATTTTTATCAGCCAGCTAACAATTAAAATGAACATTTTGCAATCACGTTAAAAGTTACATCACATTAGCAAATCAGCGAATCCAGTCTTGTAATTAAAGTCAGTAATAGAAACGTAATATCAGATACACTAACTTAAACGTTCATTACGATTTAAACCCTACTCGAGTTCATCATCATCATTTAAAAAACCTTTTAGGGTCGATACAACCAACGCAAATATAATTTAATCTTTACTTTATAATACTCGCGAATAAATAAAATTTCCATTTGAGGAAACGGGTAAGAATGGCTTTTATACGTATAATCGTTTCGCCTATTCCCGAAAGGAGTAAGCCGAGCTCATGAAACTACAGTGTGTTACCGGCGTGCGGGCATTTATTAAAACTGACGATAATGTATCAAATTAGCAATCGTTTGCAAGTATTAGCATATCATAATTATTTAAAATAAAGCCACAAATGCAATTCTTCCATTTTCTGAGTCTTCAATGTATGCGTAACTTAACTTCACTTAACTTCCAGTTAATACTAAGATGACATTTGATTTGTCATTTTGTGACAGAAGCTTTGCTGTACATTGCTTGCAATTAAACTTTTGTTAGAAAAGTAACGCGATGTGAAATTTTGTTTTTAAATGAAATTAAGTTAATGGTTAGATTAACAAACCGCATCTCTTAACACTGCTTCAAGAAATGCCCGCACGCCGGTAACACACTGTATACATGATCAAAACCACGACCATTTCCCATTAGCATAATTTTAGTTCTAAACATAGATGAAATGAGCTGAAATTACCTATTCAACATTCGTACCTATTTAACTCATACATTGTATGACATACAGCGCATCAACGTGAAATAGAGGTGAAACTGAAACAGCCCCGAGAGATATCTATTATTTTTAAATAACTTTATGCCGCCGTGTTTAGAATAAATATTATAAAAACAATGAACTGATAATAACCATAACAATAACAGCATAATATCCATAATAACACGCTTAGCATTATTAATAGCCGTGCAAATCGTGGAATCTATGCTTAAAACAATAATCCTTTACGATGAGTCCAGAGAAAATCAGAGAAATTAAAAACTCTACGTATATTTAAAACCTCGATCTCGCTTTACGGCCACAATACAAATATGAATATTGTATTATTTTATGACATGATAAAGCATATTAAAGATTCTAGATTACGTCTGTATAGACACTGAAACCGTCCGTTCATTCCTGTTTTAACATCATTTAAGTAATACAGATTGTTTTCTCTTAGAAATTAATGCTTTTAGTACGATGGAATAAAATGGTACCTAAATCGTTACAAAAACCAATTAATAGAACGTAAATGACAATACAGTATTTATCGCTCAATAGTGATCCGCGCAACGAAAGCCTAAGCCTAATGAAGTAACATACACCTATGTCATAAATTAAATAACGATCTCAAGCAATCATCGCCTGCATTATGATTATTGCCACTTTTCTTGCCGGTCTAGTAGTTCTCGCAACTCTGCGAACAACTGTTCCCAGAGGGCTTAGCACGACAACACACTTTAGTCGCGTCGCGCGCGGGATAGTCTACCCGTCACTTTCTGACGTCTCTAGTTAGACAGTGACAGGTATAGTCTGTGTCGCGCGTATCTCTACTCACGCCCTGTCGTGCTAAGGGGACAGCTTGTCTAACCGCTCGCGTGGTTTCGTTTTCATTCGTGAACGCTTTTTGTACGTTACCATAATGACATTTGGACGCACGGTAATTTTAAGTAAGACTACTGATCCAGTCATTAGAAGCGAGTTAAAGGGGTTACCTGGAACGTTTTCCGGGAGTTTTGAAAATTGGTGAATTTATAGATTTTGATGTGCTCTTTCCGAATTTCAACTTTGCCACCTCGAATCTTTGCCGCTAACGCCGCCATATTGGAAAAATGGCGCGTAAAAGCAGTTTTTTGACAATATCTCCTGTCTGACCCATTTTACGATAAAACAGTGTATTACAAAATAAAACTAGAGGCAATTGCCTACAATTTGTGTCTTAGTGTTTATTTAATAAAGTCAATAGTTTTGGCGTACGAGCGCCACAAAGTACACTTCGCAAATTGTGTTGGTAAGCGCATAACTCAACAACGCCTGGACCAATTTGGCCAATTCTTTTTTTAACATGTTTGTTGAAGTTCAGGGAAAATTTATACGGTGAGAAAGTATTAAAAATATCGAAAATATTGTTATCCTATACAAACTTTATCGACTCGAAAAAACAGTGAGCACCGTAGGATTTCAGACATCTTACGCGTTTTTGGTAAAATGGTCTCTACTATAGCTCAAAAAAGACGCAAGCGCCGCAAAATTTCATACGTCTCACGCTTTTTTGCGAGCAAAATAGAAGTACCTATTTCGTTCATTATACGAGCACAGAAGTCGGTAAAGTGATAGTTTCTTTCATATTGTTAATGAATTAGCCCTTAGGTATTTATAACTCCCTAAGATACGGCTGTCAAAACCTCTATTGAATGACAAAAGACAAGCTGAGTTTTTCGTGGAGTAGTGTTAGAGTACACTTTGTGGCGCTCGTACGCCAAAACTATTGACTTTATGAAATAAACACTAAGGCCGGCCACATACATACGGAATTTTTCTGATTCGGAATCCCGAATCGGAAAATCGAACGCAGTCAATCCATACAAAATCTATGGACCGCCACACACGTTCGCAAGCTTTCCGTTCGGAATTCCGCACGGAATTTTTCCGAATGTGTGTGGCGGTTCATAGATTTTGTATGGATTGACTGCGTTCGGAAAGTCTGATTCGGGATTCCGAACGGAAAAATTCCGAATGTATGTGGCCGGCCTAAGACAAAAATTGTAGGAAATTGTCTCTAGTTTTATTTTGTAATAGACTGTTTTATCTTAAAATGAGTCAGACAGGAGATATTGTCAAAAAACTGCTTTCACGCGCCATTTTTCCAATATGGCGGCGTTAGCGGCATAGATACGAGGTGGCAAAGTGGAAATTCAGATAGAGCACGTCAAAATCTATAATATTACCAATTTTCAAAACTCCCGGAAATCATTCCAGGCAAAACTACCCATTGATCAGGCTATACATTATTATTTATAATGAATGAGTACTTCGATGTGGTTAGAAAACTAGCTTTACTGGTGCGGTGGTTACTATTGAATATCTGAACATCGCGTGAGGTAGAGTCGCAATTGCTAATAATGATTATGATTTAGTAGTAATGTTTATGTAAAGGAAGTTCCAGTTTCATAAGGTAGGCATAAAAAAGAAGAAGAAAGAAAGAAAGAAAGACACTTATTAACACAAATTGACACTGAATAATATTTTTTGTTGATATAATCTAAACAAACAATAACACGAGCTCTAAACACACTGACAGCGGAAATGCACACCTCTTCATTTCTTCCGTCAGTGGATATCGTAAGAGACTAACATATGTAAGAGGCTTTAGGCAACAGGCTAGCAACCTGTCACTATTATACATACAGTATATTCTAATGCCTGTATTCCCAAGAGGGGTAGGCAAAGCACATAAATTCAAAAATCCAGTGCCACGTTTAGCAATTTCAGGGTAGCCAGATGGTTAAACGTAATATCGCAGTGACAGGTTGCTAGCCCATCGCCCACAATACACTAACCCTTTCCCAGAGTCGACTCTTGCACCTTTTTATCTATTTTTAAACCTAAAATTATGCCAGAAGTCGCTCCGAATCGTGAAATAGTATCTACCTTACAGCTAGCTTTTCTCCGGAAAACTTTTGCACATGCCTGAGTAGAGTAGCGCATTCGATTTATGTCGGCACCAAGGACTCATGCTAACTAGAACTTGCTAAGCAGTCTTCACTTTTCAGCATTAAAAACAGTCGATCATCTTCTTTGACTACATCAGGTAGTCTCAGGTCTTTCAGTAGATTTTGCTCAGTAAACCTGTCCCATAACGTAACGCAGCCTATTCTTAAGATGTCCATCTAAGAGTGTCCATGATTAATTCAGGTCCTGTCTCTACAGATCACTAAAGATAATTACTTTTTTCTATATCCGAATTTCGCGTCTTTCTTTTGGTACTTTCTTCGTACTTCAACCTATGTAATGGCAGGATATTTATGCGTTTTATTGAAAAAGACCAGAGACATAGCACACACATATCACCACTTATTTTCAAACATACGAGGCTGGCGTTCTGTATTGTTTCTGTTACGTAAACTTGCGTCGACAAAAGTGTTTAAACTACATTTTCATTCAATTTCTATACGTATATCGTATGTACTTACTTACATTTCTCAAAAAATCCTGGTCTGAGTTCGCCAATGACAATTTGCTTCCAAATAAAAAACTACGAACCCTTCACCTCTTTTGTACATCTTTTATTTAACTTGAAACTTAAAAATATATGCTAAAAGTGGCTATGAAGCTCTGGATAGTTCAACACTTTGTCTATTTGGCGTTTCCTGTAGGTACTCCATTGGAGATTTTGGATTTGAGAACACAGGCGTAAAGTATTTAATATAAAAAAAAAAAAAAAAAAAAAAAAAAAAAAAACAAAACGTAAAAAATGCATCCAAATGCGTTTACCCGTGTAGTACGAGTAACTACATGATACGACGCTAAAGACATACGAAGAAACTTCGTTCAATTTATGAATTGAATCACTAGAATGCCTTCCCCATAAAACTGGCATATGGGAGTGTCATGAAACGCACTCCTATTATTGAAAGCCTTGTGAACCAAGAAGTACTTTACATAGCAAGTACGTATAGATCCTTGGACTATGAAATGTAGTCAAAAAACTTTGTTCCGATTACATTCATATACTTAGGTGTCATAAACATAATAGATCAGTGTAAATTGTAAATGCCTTGAAGGTGGAAGTAGATCATAAAACACTTATTCCTACAGCACGTACACACGGAAACAGTCAATGTGATGACTTATGATTTACGTATATGTCTATAATATCCGCTATAAACTAAACAATTTAATGTACTTCAGTAACTATGTAGTATAATTGTTAATTGACTGACAGGAAACATAAAATGTACGTGCATGGGTTTATTCTGATGAATAAATTATACGTTTGTTGTTATTGTTCTCACAAGGTAAATGTATCGGTTAGTGATTAATTTTCAGTCGTAAGTTGGTGAGTTAGAACGGATTTTTTAAATTACAGAATAAAGTAGCTATGTAATAACACTAAAACTCTAACGTCCCCTTGCGATGCGACCGCAACCGCAGTTGTACATTCGTATCTGAGCCCGGCTATTGCAACAGATCCCAAATAGCATATAAGGTACCTGGGTCGAATATGGCCAGCCGAAAAATATGGCCATACCCCTACACAGCCCTAACTATAGCGAGATCTACAACTTTGTTTATATCGTCAGTGGAAAGGAAAAAACGCTAAAGCGCCAAGTATTTACATGGCGCTTTAGCGTTTTTTCCTTTCCACTGACGATATGCACTGTTACGTCTAAGTGTAAGTAATGCTCAGGTGTCGCCACCATCTTCCCTGCGGCAACGATGTTTCTGCAATGGCAGTTGATAGAAACCACGTGTCACGGATGCAAATATTCACACATAAGTTTTAATTTTTTTTTGGTTTCTGTTGACTTTTAGCTAACACTATGTAGTCTATTTTTGTCATTACTAATCGCAAATTATATAGATATGTTTTTTTCAAGCTTACTTTTGTATATTTTTGTTTTTTAACTTTTAAGTAAAATGTGAGTACAACTGCAAATATGGCCACATTGTGGCCATATTAATCTTATTGGTTTTTAAGTTTCGGCAGCAGCTGGCCATATTAATCATATAGATATTTGTTTTTAGTCTTTCTCAATTTTATTTATTTCTTTCTCCTTACAGAATATTATATAACTCCACAATACATATCAAAATAGACCTGAGGAACTAGGTTACTAATTACTAGTGAAAAAAAATTGTTTTGTTCTTTTTGTCCATTTTATGTAATCAATTAATTTAATGTATCGCACTAAGTCGCGTGTGATCCGAGGTTTAGAATTACACCTCTCCATTTCGTCTGTGAATATCACAAGAAGTTACTGAGGAAATGGGTTAAGCTATATTGTAGTCGATGGGCTAGCAACCTGTTAGTATTGTACCATTTATATCCAGCCTTACGCCCAAACTTGAAAGTGGCCCCAAAAGGTCTTAATAGTCATAGATTAGTATATGTAAAGTTTTCTGTGATCTGTCTAACCCGTTTAGGAATACAAGCGTGGGGTTATGTATGTGTACAAAGGACTTACCCCTTACGTAAAGAAATTACTTCTATGATTAATTCATACGGTTAATATGGCCCATCACCTGGCCATATTCACATACACTGTCGGAAATATGGCCATTTTCCCAACTTTCAAAAAATGAATTCCCAACCCTGACCTATTATATTCTAGATATTTTTGTGCCTGCCATATATTACCTAAATAAACACATTATCGAATAAGAAGGGATTCGTCACTTCCAGTATTATACAAGTGCTTTATATTTAGTGTCAAACCTTAACGTGGCCATATTCGACCCAGGTACTTAGCTAATTACTGTAGTTGGTGTTGGTACTTAGCACAACAGCCTTAGCGCACCTTTAAACCCGAAAAATCGTTCAGAGAAACTTCCTTTACTTTATCATATTTTTGATGACAACATGTCTTATAGATTTATATTGTTCGACAGTACCTTCACTATGCTATGTCGTGTCGATTTTAAAATAGTAACTCTCCATTTTTTCCGTGGATGTCGGAAGAGGAGGCAGAAAAAATAGGTTAAGCTTAAATTTAGGCTACAGGCTAGCAGCCTTTATTAGGTATACCTGGTATCTTAAAACATAAAAATATGCTAGAAGTGACCACGAATCGTGCAATGGTCACGGTTTTGCCTTCGTAGCGTTTCGTGTGCTCTGCCTGCCCCTGTATATATTAATTATATGTATCTACTCTATTATGTAGAATTAGACCTATACCTAATCGCGCGCTCACTTGACTCTTTTGATAAACTAAATTTTATGTTTTCCGATGTCCAAAAGTCCGCTGATGCCGCCAAAACGCATTTGTTTACTACCAAACAATGAATACAAAGGCGAACTCACTTCCATTTCCTCTTGTCCTTTTCATTCAGCTTGACAGACGCCGAGTTCCCCATCACGGCAAGTTAAGTCCTCACAACTTCACGAAGTTGGCTTTGGTAAAGTCCGTTTCTACAACTCGGCAGTGTTGCGGCGCGCGGCTCAGCCATCCGACTGTCGACTGGAGCCCAAGACGGCCGCAGCACTGCCGCGGCCGTGACTTTCCCTCCACCAACTCATTTCCTCCACTTCGTTTAGCTCATTGCGAAAAGCAATGACGAGCAATGTAATTGAGATGGCGATTTAGAGTTAGTGCTAGTTTTGTCCGTGATTTCGTCTACGCACTATTTATAAGTGTAGGTGCTTCGAATACCTATCTGTGCAAGTGGCCCTGAATGACCCGAAAGATTTTAACACCGTTCTCCTAAAGATAAAATGAGTACCTAATTACTAATTAAGTAGTAATGTTGTATCAACATTGGTCCAATGATGTAGGCTATTTAAAACACAACACCTTCTTGCGAATATACGTTTAGTTGAAAAATAAGAAAAATTAATCATGTAGCAGGAAGTGATTTTGGACTTTACGTTAGACCACTTTTTTGCCTCTATTAGTCATCAAGATCGATAGTCATCATTTTGCGGGTCATTCAAGCCCACGGTAGGTAATATTTTTAAGTTTACTAAAAAATCCGCAACTTTGTCTACGAAAATTAATTAAATGCCTCTGTATTTTTGGAACAGGTGTGTTTGGTCGTCTTCGCTGCTAGTAATATAAAGATGGGGTGGGTGAAACGCTTCGCTCTGTACCGGTAACTTTCGCGTTTATGAACGGAGGTTTTTATCCGTAATCAGATGTGATTTGTGATGAAGCCGCAATTAAGTGAAACAAAAGCCTCTGTAGTTACAAATTTAACGTAAAAAAACTTTTGATTAAAATTCATTGTTACCCTACATAATGGCTCTGTCAATGATTTACTACCTGTATCACAATTCACAACTTAACTTAAAGCTTTGAATTTAATTGTCTATGGCTGAAAATTACCCGCCAATGTGATGCTAACTTGATATAGGTACCTACGACTTTTAACATTTGATGCAAGGTGATGGAATCAGCCAGGAGGTCACTAGATTTATTAAAATTATTAACTGCATTTATTTAAACAATGACTTAATAAAACGCTTAATCAAGCCTGTTTTTTTCTGTTTATTATTATTTTTTACTCGATTACCTTTAAAAAATCACCGTTTATATCAGTAGAAAATGGAATAGATCATGATGCACTTAACTGGTTGCAGTATTGATAAATTTTATTGTACTAATCTCTCTAATACATATACATAGGTATTGTAAAGGGTGACGTCATTATTTTTTCACTTCTCATGCTCTTAAAGTGATTCTTTAGTC
>BHDV01038552.1:26076-48288 GCA_005406045.1 Adoxophyes honmai | reverse complement strand
AGCCGAATTGAATACCTCCTTTTTTGAAGTCGGTTAAAAAGACAAAATATCTAGACTAGTTTTCACTTTCCGTTGCCACTTTTTGCATTTTTTTAGGTATAATAGTGACAGATTGCTAGCTTGACGCCTGGAATATACCTTAACTTATTTCCTTAGTCACCTCTTACGACATCCACAGAAGAAATGGAAAGATATTGGTGACCTGACACCACACGGGCAAAATCATTTGTTTTAAAGTTCAGTTAAAAAATATGATTTTTACAATATCAACCTCATTCTTTGATCAATCAACGTCAAGCGAAGTGAAAATGGTAGTATGCGCATACTACGAATTTAAAATTTGCATTGAATTTAAATATTCCGCAACATAATTCGCCATCGAGCGACGCTGAATGAAGAGGCGTCACAATGCCCTGCGCGGGCGCTGCGTGACTCAACGGTGTTGCCAGCTGCTCACACTTTCCGGTATTTGTTGTATATTTTATCCACCAAACAAGCCCATATTAATCCCCTTAGCTGCTAAGGCTTAGCACGACAGGGCGCGAGTAGAGATACGCGCGACATAGACTATACTTTAGATGTACTTTGTACATCAACATTTTTGTCTGTGACTTATTTGTATTTCTTTTGTTTGTACAATAAAGAGTTTTTTACTTTTACTTTACTTTACTATACCTGTCACTGTGTAACTAGACTATCCCGCGCGCGACGCGACTAGTGGGTGTTGCCGTGCTAACTTAGCACTGCTAAGCCTACTGGTGTCCCAAAACTATGCGACAGTTGATATTTTATCTTAAATATTGAAGATTGGACAATTTGTTTCCAGATGACCATGGCTTATTAAATTTTAAAATCATACGACGAAAAAAAAATTTTTTTGTTCCTTTACGTCGTAGTCTGGAGACGTCCTATATGTGTCCCATTTTAACCACAAGGTCTCCTCTCATCGTGAGATAGACCAAAGCGCGGGTAATTTTATTTCCAAAACCAGTGAACGTTGTCAGTTTCGATTCTATTAAAAGGTTGTAAAGGAATAGAAAATAATTACAAAACAAAACAAAACTGTAAATGTTAAAACAAAAAAAAATATCTAGTACCTATTAATAAATTAAAATGTAGTCTAATTCCATTCTAATTCTAGAAGGAATGTAGATACATACCTACATGCACAAGACATTATGACATTTATTGCATTATGACGTTTTATTTTTTATGCCGATAAATAAATAATTTACTGCTCGTGACTACTTAGTCTAATACTTTTCAACTGGCAACATTGGCATGTGCGCAGACGCCGAGGAATTTAACGCGGGGTGAATATTGATTTAACAGTCATGTCAGGATTAGGCTGAGATGGTATAGATACTATAGATAGACTATGCGAGTATCTGTCTTAACAGATATTATTATTAAGCTACAATAGGACTAGAAAAAACTATTTAGTCCGTCACATACCTAGACTACGAAAAAATATTGTACCCATATTTTTTTCTTTTATTTGACAGACGAAAAATTACGATAATGCAGAGCCTAAAAGTTTCACGTGACGTCACGTTTGAGTAAAAATTGTACTGATTTTTACTCAAACGTGACGTCACGAGCCCCCACTCAGGGAGTTTGATAATCTGTACCTTTGTCGATGTTTAATTATTTGATAAACTAAAAAATATATGTCTAATTTTTTTCCATAATCTAACTTACGGACTACATAATTAGAATTTTAGAATGATACATTTTTAACCCTGTCATCATCCCTATTAAAGTACAATCGTGTCTTATGTATTACAGGGTTAAAAATTGCAGTTTTCCATTTCCTTCAAACTTTGTCAACGACTGTCAGAGCATTTTTGATTTTGCTCATGTGATGTCGGGTTTGGAATAATACCTCTCCATTTCTTCCGCGTATGTCTTTAGAGGCGACCAACGAAATATGTTAAGATATATTTCAGGCGACTGACAAAGAAAAAAAAAGATAGAAAGAAATGCTGTTCTGTGTGGTGTTCCTCCATTTTTTTCTATGGACGTCGTAAGAGGCGACTAAGGATTTAGGTTTGCTTTAGTTGACAGGCAAGCAACTAGTTAACTTTTACTTTTTTAAAACCTAAAATTTTACCAGCAATGGCTACGAAACGTGAAATAGTCATGATTTTGCAGATGCCAGTAAAATCATCAATCATACGTATACTATGGCTGCTTGAGATTGAGATTACCGTTTAATTCATGGATTTAGCTTAGTAAACTGCTGTTTCAGATTTTTCTGTGTTACTGAACGTGTCTAAACTTGTCGGCAGTGTCGGACATCGGGCACAACATCATCCAGGATGCGTTCCTCATCGCGGTGGAGGAGCAGGCGCGCGCGCGGCTGCAGCGGCTCTCCGCGCTCAAGCGCATCACGCCCGTCGACATGTCCAAGCTGTCTGTAGAGGTAAGATAAGTAAAAGAAAGCAGAAAGAACATTTATTGTAACAACTCCTTAGGCCCTGCGCAGACGACAGACTATCCGCGACGCACTTTTTAGTCTGTGAAAATAGAACCTATGGAATTACATGCAGTAACGCACACGAAGCGCAAAAAGTCCGGCGCACATTGCATACAATTTATGCAGACTTTTTGTGCGATCGAGTCTGCGGCGCACAAAAAGTCTGTCATCTGCGTTGCTCCTTATACGTATATACAAAAATACAACTGTAGTGGCAATGGGCTTCGGCTTCAGCATGTGCCGCACCATGCAGCACTGTTTTTCAGCCGACGCCCTACTCCAACACTTGATGCCAAGAGCGGACTTAAAAACAACACAATAACTTTTTTTTTAGTCTAGTACAGCCATACTCAAGGTGTGTTCAGCGGAACCCCAGAGTTTTCAGACGCGTATCACTGCGTATCAGTTTCAGAGGCACTGGTTAAAATTCTTTAGGTCAATTTCCGGCCACCCTGTATGTATGTATGTATGTATGTATGTAACTCTTTATTGTACAAATAATCATGACAAAATAACAGACAAAACAGAACATAAGTACAATGGCGAACATATCCCAAAAGGGATCTCTTCCTGCTAACCTTCATACAAGGTGTTACAAAACTACGGGTAAAGCTGAAAGGGGGTTAAATGGCCCATTATAAGGAGTCGATTTATAATATTTGAGAACCGTAGTATCACAGTTTGACTTATCGCCAAAATCAATTAAAAAAAAGAATTTCTCATTAATGTAACAACCCTATTACCATGTCATTAAAGATTAAATAACACAGAATGTACATTTTACCTAATATCCCCGGAAGGACTAAGAGTCAATAGCAAAATGTACAGAAGCCGCTGAGATCGATATTACAAGTAAAAAAAAATGTTAAAAGACCTGCAAAGATACTTTATGTTAAGTATTTTAACCTAAAATAACACAAATATTTCTTCATAACAAAAAACAAAATTACAGAAACGGCTCAAAATGTCCTCCACCTTGCTCTATGCACAACCTTGCGCGCCGGGATATGGCTTGTGTGGCATTTCGCACCATTGTCGGCGTCATTGACGCGAAGACATCTCTCACACGCTGCTCCATCTCTAAAAGAGTTGGGCAATCGGTGTAATAGATTTTGTTCTTCACGTAACTCCATAAAAAAAAGTCCAAGGGTGTGAGGTCCGGTGAACGAGCTGGCCACGCTACCGGCCCCGCACGGCCAATCCATCCTCGCGAAAACCGACCGTTAAGGTATTCCCGAATCACGCGTCGCGAGCAAAATGCGCTGGAGCTCTATCGTGTTGAAACACAATGTTCCTTTGGTTGTCAAAGAATTCCCTTTCGGCCACAGGAAAGTCGTCAAGTGCGTCTTCTAACTCGGTTTGCAAGAACGTTAGGTAATTGCGTCCGTTCAAACGTGATGACAAAATAAGAGCTTCAGAGAGACACACATTCAGCTTCCACTGATGTTGAAATCTGCTCTGCCGAGACCGTTGCCGATACAAATCTCGCGCACGATTCAAGTTGCCATCTTCATGGCCTATCTATGCACAACATCATGTCGGTAATATTCGGAAAACATAGCCATTTTTTTTACTTGATGATAAAAACCGTAATACCTAATTAGATATCGATTTGTAGATTTGAAATTGACAGCATAATGTTTCTTTTTAGACTTGACATTTTTCGATTTTTTAATTCCTCTTATCGAGTTTGCAAACCTTTATGGGGGAAAAATTTAAAATCCGTCAAAGAATACACTCTGTTAAATAATCTATGATAACTTCAATTCTATTAAGTGACAGTTTACTAGGGTTTCCAATATTTTTGCTTTAATATTTTATTCGAATTTTTACCCGATGTTTTGTAACACGTTGTATACCTGATTGTATATGCGTTTTCGTGACTTTCGCCCAGTGCCGCTGTCAAAGATACGTAGGCGTTTGAATGCTCATGTGCGCACGCGGCATCTGAAGAAGGTTCGACTCATAGAGGTGGCTGTGAAGGATTTGTGTTGATATTATAGTCTCGTAGCGCCTAATAAAAAGTACAAGAAATACAATCCATGTCACAAGCATTTCAAAACAGTTAAACCTAAGTTTTGTAAGAGAAATATGCAATAAGACAAACATAAAACATATTTATAACTCTTTTACATTTATCCCGATTTTCCGCAGCAAACTGCCGTAGAAAGGATCTAGGGCACCAGTGAATATAAAATTCAAATGGTAACGATATGGGACCCTCGCTAGCTATAAATTCAGTCCGACTAGGGTTTTGTAAATAAGTGCGAGTTATAGAATTGCAAAGATCGGGTTAGAGTAATTTTCCGAAAATGGGCCAGCGAAATGTCGGAAATTCGTTTGTGTTTTTTTTAACATTTCGACCGGTTCGTAGTGGATATTGAAATGTGTTTGGGGTTAGTTTTGTTGGGTCATTTTTAGTGAATTTTACTCGCTAGTTTTACTTAGTACCTAGTCCTTTTACTTGAAATCTACTGGTTTACCAAACTTCACCAAAAACTTCTTCAAGTTCCAAGTAGCTACAAATCGTGACGTTGTGAGTGTCGTTGGGGTTGCACTGAAAATATTTGGAATCAGGATTTGAATTTCGATTTTGGAACGAGTGGAGCATGTAAGAAATCTATTTCGTGCAAAGTTTCGTTTCGTCCAAAGAAAAAAAAGGAAATGTACTGCCAAGTTTCAATTCAGCCAGTCACATTTTTTTTACACTTGAATACTAAAATACCGCAAAACCAGCTGTTGCTTGCGGATAAAACACGTATTACCCGTAAGTGGCTTCTCGTGTTGGTATTGGCCGAAAGGCCGCCCATAAAAAATATGACCCCATTTAAAATAAGTTATTTATTGCTAATGCCCACGGCCCTAACGCACTTGCGAGTATTACCGAAATAGGGTTTGTGTACCGAATTGACTTTTACCCGATCATTTTTGTTTAACTTTCGTTGGCTGTGGTGAATGGCGAGCGAGGATTATGAAGGGGTTTGCCGTTTTTGAACGACTTTAAAAGATGCTTTTGAGATCGTTTTTTATGTTTTCAAATTACAGACGTAGCTTCACATAATTTGGTATCTCCATAGTCCATAGCTATGTAACTACATGTTAAGAATTCGTAATTGAGTAATTTTCATTCAGTCATTATGTCTTTTTCACTTCTCATGCTCTTAAAGTGATTCTTTAGTCCCTATATAGCGGGCCTAAAACTCCTTTTTAAGCTCTAGGGGCTAAAGTAATATTTTTTTAATTGGCCTTAGAAACCTCTTAAACAGCCAGTCACCGTGTTTGTGAACGTAGAATTATCGCCATTTTTTATAGACGTAAAAATAACCTCAAAATGTCAATGAGGCTATTTCTACGTCTTTAAAAATGGCGGTAATTGTTACTCTGCCAAAAAAACTTTTAAAAGTGATTTAATTTCGCAAAACACGATTATTGATTGCGAATAATAATTTATTTCGTTATAATAATTATTAAAACATTTTATTATGCATAGTGTAATAATAATAAGCTTAAAAATAGTTTAAAGTTAAAATCTGTTAAAGGCTAAATAATAATATGCAAGCATTCAAAGCGTCACTTTACAAAAAAAAAGTAAAAGAAAAGAAAAACCGCGTTTTTTTTTTAATTTTTCTTAGGTTAGATCAAAACATATTTGTACATGGAAAGCTTTGTTGTAATCAGTATTGTAATTTTTTATATAACAGAAAGAACGTCGTTTTTTTCCTCGCATTCAAAGTGAAAAGTAGAGTGTTGAACGCGAGACTAAACAACCATAATGACACTCGAACTATAGCCACCCTCGCTATGCTCGGGTGCCTAAATATCTCGTGACATTATGGCTTGTTTTAGTCCCTTGTTGAACAATCTACTATAATAGACTACTCGAAATCTTAGGTAGAAATATGCACAGATATCATCACGCCTTTACCACTATTACTAGTAATGTTCCGCTTGCTACGATCCTGATGCATCTCTTTCGCTTTATCCACATTCATCAATCTCTTCATACATGCTCGTCAGTTCCGGGTACTCGTGACCTGACCCAATACCAAAACGTCCCCCATTCGGTCACGGAACGAACGTTTAGAGTTTAGACCTTCCCCTCCCAAGAAATATTTAAAAATATACGCAAAACTCACGTCCGAAATTGAAAAATGTCACGTCTTAGCCCGAAACTTTTCAAACTAAACGCGATTTAAAACGTGAGTTATCCGTATATTTATCAAGATGAGTTAGTCTCACGGTAGTTTCATGTTCATACAAATCAACATTCATATTCATATAAAATGTAATCAAAATCCTCGAACCACTCAAAAATATTACGCAACTCATTATTGCATCACAGAAGTCCAATGCTAGTAGGTACTTTGGCATTCGTTTTGATCCACATCTACCTTATGGAAAACCTGAATGAGACTGAACTCATTATTCAGCAATAGCCGACTCAATCTAGCCATGAAAGGGAACTTACAAGCCACCCATAAAACCACCCTCTACATCGTCGAGACCATAAACTCCCCACGAATCAATGGCCACTTGATGCGCCTATATTATTTCACAGTATACAAACATGGGCACAATACGCGTCGAACGGTCTGTCGGATGCTTCCTTTGTACCAGTTCTCACGTCAGCCATGTATGCTTTTAAACTAATAATAGTGATGTTGAACCGTTGTGGAGATTCAGTCTATATTAATAGTAGTCTATTTTTAATTTATCGATTTAAAGCACTGAATCGCAATCTACGGACTGCGGATAGAATAGAAGTGGAACGCGGTGACGAAGTCACAAATAAAGTTAATTTTAAACCCTGACACATAAAGAGAGATGTCACAAGTTTTGACGGATCCAGTTTGCATATGAGAGAAGGGGGCCACATTGTAATTTTGTTCAGTCACGGCTAGCTCTATAATGTCCTAAGTTCTTCACTGTAATGTCCAAAAACAGAGACGAAAGTGGGCATAAATAATAAGCTTGATTCTTAAACACTAATGATAAATATTAAAGCGAATATGATCCAATGATTCTAATTTCCGTTTAGTCCGTTTTCATAATTAAGGTTTCGTAATTGACTACCACAAGAGAAATATTTTTCTTGTTTCGTAGTTAATTACTAAACAAGAATTTGTTTTCCGTTTTCGTAATCGAGTATTTTTTCTTCTTTTGTAGTTAATTACGAAACTTATCCGTTTTTCTTTTTTCGTTATTAATTACCAAACAAGAATTTTACTGCACTAAGGAACTAGTGGTACTTACTTCTTTAAAGTATAAAGAAATGACATTTGAAATCTATTCATAGTGTGACTAAGAAAAAGGAGAGTGTGATGCACTTAAATATATACATACATATTTTCACGCCTGTATTCCCAAGAGGGGTAGGCAGAACACATGAATTCAAAAATCCAGTGCCACGTTTAGCAATATCAGGGTAACCAGATGGTTAAACGTGATATTGCAGTGACAGGTTGCTAGCCCATCGCCCACAATACACCACCCTTTCACAGAGTCGACTCTCACGACACCCACGGGAAGAAAGGGGGAGGTGCTATTCTAACCCAGCACCACACGGGGCCAACAATATATAAAACATATTTATCACAGTACCAATACGAATTATTATAAATAAATGAACTATGAACTATACGCGTCTGAAAATCGCCGTAAAATATTTCCTTAAAAATTTTCATTATTGACTTTGTGGGAGACAATTTGTTTCATCGCTTTTTAGGTCAATGCGCCCTGTGTTTTACCTAGCAAGTCCCGTTAGTCGGAGCGTACGCACATGCAATCTTTCGACATTGCAAGGCTACGCAGTTGACTTAGAGCCGGAGTACGAAAGACTGGGCAATATTTTCCGATTTTGTTTTTGTTTGACATAAAAATACCAGGATAAAAACTTCACAGAAGTTATCAGACGCCTTCACTCAACCACTCGTTAAAATATTTACCGTCAATTACCGGCCCCCCTGTATAAAGACAATAGTGTTACGGCTGAAGACGCAGCATTCAACTCGTAGATCCAGATACGACAGTAGCTTTTATATTTTTTTGTAAAGCAAAGGAACTCGAAATTAGTTTAAAGATTCGTAAACATCATATAGTCCACTGCCACTGTGCTATCTTAGCTGTTTACCAGTAGCGTTTGTTTAAGATAGCGATTTTCGGGCTTTGGGCAGAATAGTTCCTTCAATAGTCGCGCTCAAAGCAATGAGGGATAATATCACCCCACATCTTAATTCTGGTCATAAATTTGAAAAAGTCATGAATGAGCATTTTTAGAAAAATATACAATGTATTACGTTACAACATTCTATATCTATAAGGTATCAAAAATTGTTCAACATCCCTGCTTTTATTTTGCTTGATAGATACTTACAAAATAATCAGATTTCGATTCAAATAACTAAAATTACCAGAGAAATAAAAATGTCAGAACGAAATCATGTTGTCAGAAATGGATATAAGTTTTGTAAGAGATTTTTTAATTGATAATTTCTTTAGGATTACCCTTTAACCTTTTTACATACCTATTTATCTTTCATCATAATTACGAGAAAAATATTATTTTGTTGTTAATTACGAAACTCAATTACGAAAACAATAAAATAATTCTTATTTGATAATTAATTATGAAACAGGAAAAAATATTCCTTTTTCGAAGTAAATTCATTACGAACACAGAAATAAAAATCTTTTTTCGTAGTTAATTACGAAACTCGATTACGAAAACGGAAAATAAATTCTTGTTTGGTAATTAACTACGAAACGAGAAAAATATTTCTTTATTGGTAGTCAATTACGAAACTTTAATTATGAAAACAGACTAAACGCTAATTTCGCGAGGCCATTTGCATTTCCTTCATAGAAACGGTGAAAGTAGGAGCAACTAGAGCGAAATAAACGTCGGTGCTAAAAACGCGCGGCTACTAACAGGTTCTTAATTAACGATGTGACATGTAAATAACGACTCTCGAACCGTAACAGTAATCGTGATGAGAGATAAAGATATTGAAGGCAAATTGAAATGTGATGGCAATTCAGAGACCAGATGGAGGTGGAGGAACTAGCCATTTGTCAATTTAAATTGGAACTTGATAAATAGATCAGCAGTTTGTTATCTTTCACTTTAAGTGACTTACAAATTAACGCCTTAGGAAAATGCGTTTTAAACTGCCTCTGGATTAAAAATGATCGTTGATGAATAGGCGCCACAAATTATTAAAGCTATTTAGTTGAAGCTAAATTGACACGGTCATTTGCATTATGTTTTATACTTAATTATGTTTAATACAACTTTTATCATTCCAGCTCAACCGGCGAAAACGAACGCAACCCGAGAACCGCCAAGAGCTGAACGGCTACATCGCAAACTCTACGGTCTACGTCACCTCGATCAACGAGAACGGCTCAATCGAGACCAAACCGACCATATCTTCCCCCAAGTCCCAGCCCAAATCCCTCCAAGCCAAGCCAGCACCCGTCATAGCCAACGGAATAGAAAAGGAAGCCATAGCTGTTGAAGTGAAGGTTGAACCGGAAAAGCACGAGAAGGATTTAAGTGAAAAAGGTTTTAAAATTAAAGTGGATAGTGTTGATGGTGAAGTGATTAGTGAAAAGGATCCTTATAGTGTGGCGCGAGAGCACCTGAGTAACGGACGGTGTGAGAAGCTGATTGGTGAACCTGATTATAAGATCAGGGCGACTGCTGTTGTAGAGAATAACAAGCTCGGACCGGGAGAGAAAGGGTGAGTGTTTGTATTTGATGCTCAATTTTAGGGTTTTTTTGGGTTCTTAGCCAGAAGTACGTCACGTGAACTGAATGCCTCTAAATATTATTTGCTGTTGAAACCAACTATGTCTAGAAAGAATTCACTTTCTGGAGAGTCAGGGAAGGTCAGGGTAAAGTGAGGGAGATTTATTAGAGATCCAAAAATTCAGGGGAAAAGTTACCTTCGCAACTACTGCAAAATGAGGGAAAAATTTTATGCTCCAGTCGTGAGTGGTAGAGGTATCATAAAAATTTTCAACTACTGAGTATTTCACATGTACTTATCCCCATCATCCACTCTAGTTTATTATCTCAAGCAGCAAAAAAACGTAGGTATAACCTGAATTGATGCACGTGATTGGTCAAGAAAATATAGAGATTTTATAAAAAAATTCTAGTGAACATCTTGATCTCTGAGAAGTACTGTAAAATACGCGTCATAAAAATTATTAAAGCAATTTAAAGGGGAACTTACGGTGCTTTAAACTGTACCCTTTCTAGACATATTATCTCACAGTAAATTCGTTTTCCGGATTTGCTTTTACCAGACTTTAGTGACGGTATTCGTTGCAATTCTATTCTGAAGGCCGTACTCTCCAAGGTTTGTCGATTAAGCGTACCTAAATCAGTTACTTCCTCGACTTTTTGTTCAAAGGTAATCTCACTTTTAAAATTTCACTCTTTAATGCACCAAGATTTTAATGGTCTTTCAAATTGGGTGAAATGTATACTTTATTATACACCATTAAGGCTTGGCCGGTGGGCGTAGATCTTTGAAGGAAAATGAACGATTAGTAAGCATTATAATCGTATAATGCCGGGGAACCAGCCTCGGAATGTGCTGGTTGGCCTTCGTAGGCGAATGAACTATTAAACTAGGAAACCATAGGCCCAGCGCCATGTTTTTTACTTTTCATAGCGAGGGCTTAAATCTTATGTTCTTTTTATTACGACATATTCCTAGAAACAGTCCTTGATGTGGTCACAAAATATTTCAGGTTCGTTTTTGGATTTTTTGCAAAAGTGGCTTCGTTCAGTTAATCTTCCACTTGCAGAAACTGATTTAAGTCATACGTAATTGCTGTCAATTGATACTTACAAAAATCATTTAACGAAAAAGTTAACTAATTACCTTCTATACTCACAAACTTAGTATTAGTAGGATAGGATTTGTTGAAGTATAAATATAAGGGATTTCTTATAGCCAACCTTGATTTGTAGTTGAAAACACTTCTTACTTAAGAGGAAATGGAGCGGTCATATTTTGTATGGAAACGTAGTCCCCTGATTCCTCACTGGATATTACCCGTAGAACAATGATTTTTTACATCAACAATCTAATGATATATTAGCATGTTCCTATGTTTTCCTTTTTTGCTTTATTGAACTATTAAAGGAAATATTAACCTTCAAAAACATGAAAAATTGGCAAGTTTTTTCCGTTGTGTTTAAACCTCTAGAAACTAATTTTAACACAATTATATCAAAATATAAGAACATAGGAACACAGTTATGACATTTCTTAAACATTTAATGAAAAAACATATTTAATCGGTTAAGTTTTGGAGAAGAAATCAGGGGACTACGAAACGTTGTTTTTGAAAAATTTTCATAGGTATTTTCGGTCCGAGCTGTAGTTGTTCTTATCGCACTCGACGTCGTCTGGGCAGGTCACGGCGCGACAGCAATAGATTTAGCAAATACCTATTTTTCAATTCCTTCGACCGGCATATTTCCTTTTAAATGTAGATTCTAAAACCATCGAAAATCCAATCGTAGCTACTTTTTATCAAGACATCCAACAAAATCCCAATTTCTGTAAACATTACGAAACCTTCAGATATTCGAGCGAATTCATATTTGCTTATAAAACAATACAGCCAGTTATGTTAGCTGAGGCTAATTACGAAATTTTAGAGCGTCGGTAATCGGGCACACATGTTCGTCTCATTGTCCATTGCATCTGTATTTGGTTTGAAATATTACGATCAATTTATCTTTTATTCAGCCACTGTAAACCTTATACTGTTTAGGTGTAGCGTGAATTCCCAGGGAAGCATCTTAGTGCCCTTATAGTTCTTTACCCATAAAAACATTTACCACTTGGTTGATTTTACATCTACGTCATCCTTTATTCACAAATGGGGTCGGCAAACAGTATGTAGACAAAATTAAGGGTAGATACTGATAATATGGCCTATCTTTTGAACATCGCTGGCCTGGTCAATATACTCTCTAACAAACTGCCCTTCTTTTTCATGGAGTCCCTTGTACAGTCGAGTTTATAAATATATGACCTACTAACCTAATTGTCAATGTCATAAAGGTGTACATATATTTTTGAACCCCTTAGTTTTGCTCATATAATAATGAACTCGACTGTACCCGAGAAACGTTTTATTTGACTATGAGACTCATTGCAGTGCGTTAATGTAATGTAATAATAGTATCTGGTTTAGGTATTATTAAAATAGCTGCTGTCACTTGTAATTGACCTAGTAGGCCAGGCTTTGCTTTGTAGTCGGGTCAGGTTACAGTATCAAGTTACCTCAAAGTATCAAACTCACTGTTTACGGAGGTGTGAGTCAAGTGCAGACTTAATATTATTTTCTGTGTCACTATGGTCTTGGAAAGTTTACAACTCGGCATCGTTATCACTCGTCACGGGTTCTTAGTTATTTTCTTTCTTCAAAGTAATCTCCATTTACTTCAGCTGATCTCTACCGTTTCACTTTGAATTTTATGACTTGCGTCTCCAGGCTATCAAACGTTTTGTATTGCGATAGCCAGATAGTTGAAATTTTCACAATTATGTCTGTTCACACTATAACAACTATACTCTGTTTTTTTTAAGATTTGAATTTTTCAACGGAATAAATATATTTTTTCTCTGAAACCCAAAGGTAAAACTAGATATGATTAGTGCAATAACACTTATTACTGTTTGTTATAATGATTTCAATACAAACAGTATCAGTATTTGTGGTGATGCCTTGTGTTCACTTAAAAATGTGTGAGGTTTTGACAGTTAAGATTGAAATCTTAAATGAAACGGAGTATAAATAGTACTAAAAACAATACATTGATATTAAAGGGGGCTCCCATAAAACTGGCATCTTTTGGTAATTTTTTGCTGGGTATCTATAAATGGTAACAGAGGTGGGTACTTGTTTCCCTAGTCAATGGAACGGAACCCTTTTTGCGCAAGTAGATACAAATTACACTTCGCCAGGCACTGCTGCTTTGCGGTAGGATTACTAGATAGACCCTGCGAAGACGACAGACAATCCGCGACGGACTTTTTAGTCTATGAAAATAGAACCTATGGAATTATATGCAGTAACGCACACGACGCGCAAAAAGTCTGGCGCACATGCATACAATCCACGCAGACTTTTTGTGCGCCGCAGACTCGGTCGCACAAAAAGTCTGTCGTCTGCGCTGCCCCATAAGATACCAGTGCGTTTGCAGCTTTAAATTATAGAGGTACTAGCTTTTGCCCGCGGCTCCGCTCGCGTTAAATTCGGGTTATCACAGAAGAGATAGCACACATACCAATTTTATAGCTTTCTACATTGAAAACTTCCACTCCTCACTTTAGGGAAATGAGGGGGTTTTGAAGAGACAAAATGTAGCCTATGTCACTCTCCATGCCCTAAACTATCTCTACCTAAAAAATCACGTCAATCCATCGCTCCGTTTAGCCGTGAAAGACGGACAAACAAACAAACAAACACACTTTCACATTTATATATTGGTACGGATGTTCGCGCATCGCTCTACTAAGGAAAAAGCGGTGCGCGAACTTACCCCCACTACTTTACTCCTTGCCAAGTTACATGCCGAAGACTGTAACTCGCCTCATTTTCTAAGCTAACTTCCCAAGCTATAATTAGACGACAAACCGTAACCACGGCGTCGGCGGATAGCCCCAATTAAATGCGCTTGCGCAGCAATTACATGCGATCTCCTTTAAATTGCAAGTTTCATAAGTAAGCGTTTGTAGGCAGATCCTGTCTTTTGCGGTCGGCTAGGCTTGGAAGATTTGCTGTTAGGATCGTGGGAATGTAATGTTTAGACAAAAGATCCATCAATATTTCGTGACGTGTCTTTTAGATTAACACCTCTCCATTTCCCCGTGTGGTGCCGGGTTAGAATAGCACCTCCCCCTTTCTTCCCGTGGGTGTCGTAAGAGTCGACTCTGGGAAAGGGTTAGTGTATTGTGGGCGATGGGCTAGCAACCTGTCACTGCAATATCACGTTAAACCATCTGGTTACCCTGAAAATGCTAAACGTGGCACTGGATTTTTGAATTCATGTGCTCTGCCTACCCCTCTTGGGAATGCAGGCGTGAGAATATGTATGTATGTATGTACCTCTCCATTTCTTTAACGGATGTCGTAAGAGGAGACGAAGGTTAAGGTATATTTTAGGCGACAGGCTAGCAACCTGTCACAAAACATAAAAAATATGCTAGAATTATTTCTTACCTATTTTTGTTCGATATCAATCGACTGACACGCAACTGGTCGGTTTTTTTGAGAAATATCCATTCGTCGATTTTCTCCAGTTTCGATCGAGGACAATTCGATGAAATGCGAGTTCGGGGAACGGACACCGATTCATTATTGCAACAATGTGACGTCAGAAATTGCGTGCGGTTAACGAGAATTAATGGAGACCGACGCTTCGGCCGAAGATCTATAATGCATAAATACCACAAATCAATAATAATGGGATTACAAAACAATTCGGCCAAGAGTGAATCAGGTGAAAACAAAAGGCAAACGTGAGCTATTTAGCGACATCTACTTTTTATTTCATTGTATTGTTTTAACACTTACCTACTGCAAACCACAAAGATATGGAGGGAAGTTTTTAGCCATGTCATGCCATATCTGTGTCATACTAGTAGTAGCTTCCAATAAACATAATACATAGGTAGGTAAATAAATATCGCCCTGTACCTATGTAACCTTTATTGTACAGTAAACAGAACAATACACAAGTACAAAGGCGACCTTAAGGGATCTCTTCCTGCTGACTTTGAAGCGATTGACAAAACATGTGAAATAGAGTAGACACACAAAGAAAGTTGAAAAATAATCAATAATCCACAGCATAAGAGGGAGAGCACACGAAACGTCACGACTATTTCACGTTTTGTATCCACTTTTAATACAATTCGAGGTTTAAAGTTAGATAAAAGAGGTATTTTAGTGGCAGGTGGCTAGTTTGTCGACTGACTTACCTTACTCTCCTAACTCCTAACAAATTAAGTAGGTAAGCAGGTAAACATTAAATACAAATAAATTACAAACAAAAAGTCGAAATACAAAGGCGAACTCGATTTTTAAGGGATTTCTTACATCCAACGTTTGAGAGACAGTAAAGTAAACAATAAACACTAGACAGGCTTTCACTTTTGCTTAAAAAAGCTTTTACTTTTCGAAATTTCATATTTTCGCGGTATCGCGAAAGCAATACATCATGTCAACGCGCCACGCCATTGCACCGGTATAGTTAACCGCAGAACAAACAGTTTATTGGCAGAAGAACCGATTTAATTGTCAATGGACGTATTCTCATGTAAATGAGTGATTACTGTGGGAACCGCTGCGTACGCGCCGGCGCACCTCAGTTCGACGCAGGCCGTTTGACAGCGCGGCCGTGGCCGTGACATCGGATTTAAAAAGTTACCGAAGGGTGGCGGTACCTGTTACCTGTCTCCCCTCCACCTGCGCCGGCGACGATCCCTTAGATTTTATTCAACCTACCTGCGCGTCGGACGTGCTGTGAAATAGTGTTTTGGAATTCATCTGTGTACGTGCCTGTGTTATGTTACAGTGTGTGTAGTGTTGATTTTGTTCAAAGGATGCACTACAAACAGCTATTCAAAAGGTAATGTGAACGTGCTCGCTTCTAGTGTACACAAGTGTTTTGTTTTTATTCGTTCACGTCGAGGTATTCCGACGGGCCGACGATGCCTTCGTATTTTACTCTCTCCTCGGCACATGTCTATGTGTCATTTTGAATTCTAACCGGTTTTCCCCGTGGCGTGTGTTCCCGAACTTGATGTTTAGTTTGAGTAGGTTGTAGGTATTGTAACAGGCCGTAGGATGACTGTTTAGCTAACCTTTTCAGTGATATTGCATAATTTCTACATCTCAGTAAAGTTAACCGATGATTATTTGCTTTGGTAGGTATCGTTCGTTTGTTTTGGTTTGACATTTTGATAATATCCTGAGGGTAGACGGATCGTTTATAAAATTGACACGCTGTTATTCTTGGACGAATCTTAAACAGTTGACGGCCGTATTTATAAATTGCCTTGGAAATGTAACGTTTTGTGTTATGATTAAGAATTATGGCTTCATTTGTTCACTTGTTTTTAAAAGCATTGAAAGCGGACTGGTAATGTCTACATATTCTTGATCCGTTATTATTTCTTCATATTTAGATTTCTGGTATACCATTTAATAGATTATGCAACTTAAGTGTCTACTCAGAGGAACTTCATATTAAATTCTAAAATATTTCGATCATTTGTTTTTTATATGAGTATAACTACAGCAAAAACCGCAGTGTACAAATTTGTGCGTCTAGTGCTATCTGCCTAGGTATAACGTTTTTAATATAGCTTACTTTTTACTTACTTTTCTTTGTACTTATTTAGTATTTATTTTTGTTCAATAAAGTGTTTATTTACTTATTTACTAACCAACTCTCGATAGAAGAGTCACGTTTTGATAGATACATTTTTCGTAGGTCGCTAAATCGTAGGCATATGTTACATTTTAAGCCAGCAGAGTTGTAAGTAGGTATGTTATAACATACCTATTGCTACCTGCGGCTGAACTTTCGATTCTTTTGCAAACAACAAATTATCGACATGACAGCAAAATTGAAAATATTTGCGTAACAAATATGTATACGTGACCAAGTCTACCAAATTACCTAAAGTAATCGTTTTCGAAGAGATATCGACTCATTGTACTTTGGAACGGTATTTCACAAAAAAATTAACTGTATTGTAATTTTATTTTAAACATGCTCTTATGTATCAATGTTTTGGCTGGTGTACAGTCGCCAGCACCAATATCTGATAATAAGGCCGCTAAATATCTGACACACAGATATTTGTGCAAGCTCCAATGTGGCAGATTTTAAAGCTGGTGACTGTACACATTTAGTACTATAGTTCTGTCGATATCAATGTTTAAGGAAGTAAAAATTGAGTATGTTACTACTTCTACGGATTATACTTCTTATTATTCAAATGATACTGACTTATCATGCAGGATCCGGTTGAAAGGACCACGTGGTGACTAGGCGTTAATTAACGTAACTAAAAAGGATTTACCTTTTAAAGAAAAGCCATTAGACACGTACACAAAAGGAGATAACACACTCGGCTGGTCAAAAAGTGTTGCTAGGTTCATAAAAATAACACGGTTATTGTTAATACCTGTATTTTTTGAGTTTGGGTGAAACCCGCACTGTTTTTTAACAAAAGGGAAAGAATCGCTTCCAATACAAAAAAGGCAATTTAAGGTTGATGCAAACTAGCATGACGAATTAAGGTCTGTCATCTACCATAATAATAATATACATATAGAGTTATACATTACAACTGGTGCGAGTGTAAATCTGATTTCGTTCAAACTTAGTTAAGGTTAAGACCAACCGCAAAGTAAAATAAAATGCTATCGAAGTTGATTTTTCCGTTTAAGAGCTAGTATGCCACAGACAGTCACACACACAAACAGACATTGACGTCAAACCAGTGACACATCTCTTGTTGCGTCAGGGTTTCAAAGCCCACACAAAGTCATTATAGGTTTCATTAATAAATTTAGTTAATCTGCACGTTTATTGTCTAATACAATTGAAATCACGATCGCTTTAGATTTGACAGTCTGAAACTAATCTCGCTTTAAAATTGAAACAAATGGTATCGCGTAACGTCATGACTCATGACAGTCAAAACCCATGCCCAGGCACGATTGAAGCCAATTGAACGAATAATTTACTGAAAATGTGTTCCACATACATACACACAATCACGCCTGTATTCCCAAACAGGGTAGGCAGAGCACACAAAACGCTACATAGACAAAACGTTACTGAAAACCTGGGGATTGGTTTGTTACAAGAAACTATTTTACCACAACGCTCGGGATCGCCATCGCTTTCCTCCGACAAGCCAATGCCGATTCCGAGCGCATTAGACAATAGTACAGATTTAGTACAAAAGGTACACAAAATAGATTGCGGTCTACTCTCATGTTCACACACATATTGAAATAACGAATACGGGACTTAATCACATAACGGCGTTTCCCCGTCGCTGCGTCAACGTAAATAACAAGCAAATGTCCGATTTTTTGACATTTGGTGTGTCATAAACATGTCACCATTCTGTCATCTATCTACCTTGTTAATGTTCCTCTTCTAGTCACAGCCCTCCTTTCAACCTATGAGGGCTTACGCTATAGTTCCTACGTAGGCCTAATATGGAATTAGAACTTTGATCTGCTGCAGTTTGGGTGCAGGGTTCCCCACGTTACATTCACTGAATAATGTGTGGTAAAATACATACAATTCCATAAAAAAAGGTTGTTAGCCATTCCAAAATACTGCTTAAGGGGCCAACACTGAGCCATCGCAACTGGCGGGGTTATTTTTGTCTCAAGTAATTGATCGGTATGTGAGTCACTTAGTAGAACTATGTGATAGTCGACGTTTATCACACTGCATAAAGACACCATTAAATATACGTTAACATACATACAGTCACCTGCAACTATCTGACAATAAGTGCATATCTGACACGACTCTATTATTAGGGGCAGTAGGATGTGTCAGATATGTTTTACACGCTTCTACAAGGCAAATAATGCTGTTGACTGTACACCATCACATTCCTAAATGGGGTAGGCAGCGCTATGAAACGTTACATAGATAGAGCCACGGCTCGTAGTAAAATAAAAAAAAGGGGGTCGCCTAAAATGGATCGCCTATTTTCCTTAGTCCATCTTAGGTCATTCATGGAAGGAATGGAGACTATAAACCCGACAAGGCACAGACAACTTGCACTGTATAAAAACACCATGAAATCAACGTAAAGCTTCTCTATAACTTTGTTCGGTGGTTTCTTCCCAGGCTAAGGGCGAGTGCACACCGCATCTAATTACGTTGCCGCATCGCTGGAGGCGATCGTGTGCACACGACCTCATATTACAGGTTTAGGCTTGAGAAAGTTTGTATACCGTCTTCCTATTGAACTAGGCAATCGTTAAAATTTATTTTATTTGTTTGACACCTCAGGTCACATTTATTAGCAACTAGCTTTCCGCCCGCGGCTTCGCCCGCGGCTTCGCCCGCGTGGAACTCGGTTATATTGCGGTATAAAGCACAACTATAAGAAAACTTCTCGTTTCAAACGACACACAGCACCATCGATCTATCATCTATCGATCGATATCGATCTATCATCGATTGATATCGATCTATCAAGCAAACTATATTTTTGTTTTCCCTCGGGAACATCAATTTTTTCCGGGATAATAAGTACCCTATTATTTAATCCAGACTTCAATCTTTATGTATGCAAAATTTCAAAACAATCGGTTCAGAAGTTACGGCGTGAAAGCGGAACAAACAAACAAACAAACAAACTCACTTTATGATTTATAATATTAGTAAGTAAGGATTTTATAATTATTTTTTAAATTTTCTGTATTTGTAATTAATAACTGAACGATTGTATCGGGATACACAGCCATTTATTAAAAGGGTCCAGAAAAGTAGGACAGTTGATGCGCTCGAATAATCGCCGTCTTTTCTTTGTTTGTAATTTTCTTCGAACCATTGGCTTTGTACATTTATTAATCTATCTAACAAAGACATGCATTGTTTTTACCTATAAGGTTTACAGTTTTAAAATTATAATACGTTTGATGAGGATAATCGTAATAACAACAAGGATAATATAGATGTATAATAACATCGCCGCGTCATTCCATCGCATTCATTAATTTATTTACGGTTACAGCTCTATAGTAGAATTTAAAATCTCGTAGAATTAAGGTAAACAAAGGTGTGGCCGACAGCGAAAATCATTAATAGAATTTGAGATGTTTTTACTTTTGAAATTTAAGAGAAACCCATATTCTAAAATATTGCTATATATTTAAATGATGACTAAATAGTTTAATTTGTTGACTACTAACACTTTAAGGATATTAAAATACCGGAATACTTTTTAACGAAGAGAACATTAATTGGGAACATTAATTTATTACACTGGTATCACCGATATGCCCCCCATTCACGATAGCTCCGGGACGTGGTCGAATCCTTTAACCTGGTCCAATTTGATGGTCAATGGCGAATCGTCGCTCCAGAGTTCGAACCCACGTCCGCGCACGATATTTTCGGCGCGTCGCGCCAAACTCACCGTGAATGCCGGATCGTGGCTCCAAGCCATCAGTTCGTTCGCCAGTGCTGCCAATTTAGCAAATTACGCTAAATTTGGCATATTTATTTGTTGTTTTGCATCTAGCATATTTTTTGGCATATAATCATTAGGTCAAACAATCAAATTGGACCAGGTTAAAGGATTCGACCACGTCCCGGAGCTATCGTGAATGGGGGGCATAAGATCCCCTGAAATGCCAGATTGACAATGACGTAACTTTGTTTATATTAATTCCGTCTGATTTTAAATACGATCTTAGCTGTGGACAGTTTAAGCTGGCACCTGTAATGGACACATAATTCTTAATTTAAAAATAATATGGTTATTAATGAATTGTAGTAAAATAAGTGGCTGTCTACTACCGATTACCTATGCGGTTTTGTTATTCTAATTCGAAGGTACTAAACTGACAAGTATAAGTGTCAAATAATTATGTTGCTCTCCAAATCATCATGAGATAACAAGAAAAAATTTTATTATCGTAATTCAAACAATTTTCATCGTTGAGATAGTTAAATAGATATTACAATTTTACAATTTTTTTTTGGAACTAGGTGATTGGTGTAAAAAAAATTGTCCAGTGATATATTTATTTATTTTTATTTAATTGAAAGACAGGCGACATGCAATGTCATTTTAGTCTTGAGATTAAAAAAATAGACCGCAGTCTACCCTGTACACTTCCCGATATATCGCTTTCTTTGTCTTTGCCCTATAGTTATCAGGAAACGACACTATCCACAATATACGTCAAAACTTAATAACAAACTCCGAACAATGAGATTTGTATCAAAACAGCCATTGTCGATCGATGTGACTGCCGTTGCTCGAAGCATCCCGGTATCTAATACACCCGTCCGTACAACCGCCGCTCCATCCCATAAACAGCCCTCCCCTTATCGACTCAGGGTACTTATTCCTTCGCTCCTGATTGTCACTTAAGCCGATTAGTTTTAAAAGGCCTTCCATACAATGGGGGTTATTCAGTATTCCGTTCAGGTACGAGATGTCACGATTTCGTGTTAATATTCGAATGTGCCTTCAGATTACCTAGAGATTCTGGATTTGAGAGGTTTCCAGGCGATGTGCCGGTAATTTTAATGTCTTTTTTTGAAATATGAGTTTTTTTTTTCTGAGTATGTTTCTCTTGTGATGTTTCATAGGGACCAAGGACCTAAAATCTTTATGAATATTACCGCCATGACGTTTAGCCGTTTTTTAGACAAAGAGCCTTTTAGAAAAAATGCCGCGTGGTGTCGGGATGAGAACGACGCCTCTCCATTTATCCGTGGATGTTGTAAGAAGCGACTTTGGAAGTTAAGGTATATTTTAGGCGACAGGCTAGCATAGCAACCTGCCTCTGTAATATTTTGACTTAAAACCTAAAAAGGCTTCTGGCATCTATGAAACGTGAATTAGTAATGGGTTTGTGTAGCGTTTCGTGTGCTCTGTCTAGCTGATCGTTTCTTACCCTCGGGTCGCGAC
>BHDV01038552.1:14320-26058 GCA_005406045.1 Adoxophyes honmai | reverse complement strand
TTGGGTCGCGGGCCATATCGAGGTGATTCGCAGGACCTCCGGGATTTTTTGAAAAATAAACCGCAATCACTGCATTTCATTTGTTTTTAATGTTTGATTAGGTCGCGGGCTTCTAATATTTTTGAATTTTGGGCCGCCAGGCAAAAAGGTTAAGAACCGCTGGTCTAGCTCATTTGGGAATAGATAGGTAGATAGGTACTAGTTGCTACTCAAAACTAAAAATACGTACATCATCACGACTGTTTCCCCAAATGGGGTAGGCAGAGCACTTGAAACACAATAAAAACCATGACCACCTCACGTTTCGCAGCCATTTCCAGCTTACTTTTAGGTGCAGTGCAGACGACAGACTTTTTGCGCGAGTCTGCGGCGCACAAAAAATCTGCATGGATTGTATGCATTGTACGCCGGACTCTTTGCGCGTCGTGTGCGTTACTGCATATACATCCATAGGTTCTATTTTCAGACTAAAAAGTCCGCGTCCGTCTGTCGTCTGCGCAGGGTAGGTTTTAGGTTAAAAACCGTAATCTTTTCGTGCCAACAACATTCCTAGTTAGCTTGTTAGCTATCTCCAAAGTCCACATGCGGCTAAGTGTTTTTTTGTGATGCTCTCCAATATTGTACGATTTAAGTAAACACTCGAGTTGATACTTTCACGTGGCGTCGCCGAGCCCAACGCCTTGTTATCAGCTTTTAACGATTAGTCGACGTTGTTTCGATGCTCTTTTCTTGGCATTTAAAAAAAAATCTGTTCAGGATAAAAGTCGGCGTTTTTTGAGGTTTTTGGGAAGCATCGGTGTTTTTTTATTTTTATTTCGATATTTGCTCTCAGATCTGCACAAGTATTGAAGCGAATTTTGGTTATACCTACTAATGGTTTTTTATTAGATTTACTTAAACATTGTCTGTGTGGAGTCGGGTTTAAAATAACACCTCTTCGTGGATGTCGTAAAAGGCGACTAAAAAATAGGTTTATTGTACCTACCAATGCTTCCAGGCGGCAGGCTGGCAACCTGTCAAATTATACTTTTTTGGAATATTTCCAGATTTTCGAAAATAAATTTTTACGCGAAAATTCCAACTCACAGTGGTTTTCAGACGCGTATACGCGAGCTCTGGTTAAAATATTAATGTAAATTTCCGGCCACCCTGTATATCACTTTGGCAATAATTTTAACAATAGTCTTTGAGTAAAGTTCATTAATTATCGTGCACAACGTATATTCTTATCAATAAACTTAAGGGATAATTTAAAAATACAAAAGTCTCCTGCATTTTGTGACAAACTTTAATGCTAAACAAAACAGACTCTAGCCTTAAAAAAAAAAGAAAAAACGCATCCAATTCGATTGCAACGTTTGACTTTTCACTTCTTTCGATGCTACTGAAACGCAACACAGTTAAAAAAAAGTTACGTCGTCAATCAACGCTCACGAGTTCTAAGATGGCAGAATCCGGCACTTAATTCCGACAATTTATGGTAAAATTATCTATGGTCGTGACCATAAACGTTACATAATGCTAGTCTGTGGCACGTGAATGATATCTAATGACAGCTGAGGCAGATTGTTAATTTATAAGGCTTCGTGGAAAACGTTTACGGCGCTGGTTTTAAGTTCGTTCTTGGAGCGAGTTTTAAAATAAAATCAAGTTTTTTTTGTATTACTTTACATTTTGATAATAAGTTATACCTCTGTGTTCCGGGATGGGGTAGGTAGAGCACATGAATCATTAAACAGGCGAAAGCATGACTCTTTCAGGATTCGCAGCTACTTCTAGCATAATTTTAGGTTTTAAACTAGATGGAAGAGATATATTAGTGACTGGTTGCTGGCCTGTCGCCTAAAATACACCTTAAGAGGAAATGGAGCGGTCATATTTTGTATGGAAACGTAGTCCCTTGATTCCTCACTGGATATTACCCGTAGAACAATGATTTTTTACATCAACAATCTAATGATATATTAGCATGTTCCTATGTTTTCCTTTTTTTGTTTATTGAATTATTTAAGGAGATATTAACCTTCAAAAACATGAAAAATTCGTAAGTTTTTTCCGTCGTGTTCAAACCTCTAGAAACCAATTTTTACACAATTATATCAAAATATTCCATTAGTCGCCTTTCACATCCACGGAAGAAATGGACAGTTGTCATACTAAACCGTACCACGCAGGTTCGAAAATGATGAAAAGTAAAATTGTAGAAAGTTGTATTGACCAGTGTCGACTAGAATCGTACTTATGTCACGTCACGGCTCCGACAGTCGGAATTACTTCGACTCAGCCGAGGCATGTTAAATGAGAGAAACTCCACCTTTGACTCCCGAATGGCCGGAGGAATAAAATAAAATGAAGTAAAATAAAATTAAACAAGTGTTGTAATGTAAAACCAGTGATCGACGCTTTCAGTTTAAAAACATACATATGCAACGTACAATCACGCCTGTTTCCGAATGGGATAGGCAGAGCACACGAAACGTGACAAGATAAAACCATCATGGCTATTTCACGCTTCGCAGCCAATGCTAGCTTAATTATAAGTTTGAAAACAGATGGAAGAGTTGTGACAGGTTGCTAGCCTGTCGCCTAAAGCAGAATAACACCTCCATTTCTTCCGTGGATGTCGTAAGAGGCGACTAAGGAAATGGATTTAGATACGCTTTAGGCGACAGGCTAGCAACTTGTCACTATCCTAACTCTTCCATCTTTTTGCAAATCTAAAACTATGCTAGAAGTGGCTGCTGGCTGCGAAGCGTGATGTAGTTGTAATCATGGTTTTTTCTATGTCATGTTTCGCCTTCTCTGCCTACCCCATTTGGGAACACAGGCGTGATTGTATGTATGTGTTTGTACGTAATGATAGCAGCAGCAGCTCTGATATAACACTAATAAACGTACAATGGCTGCATTGGAAGCCTCACAAAAAACGGGGAAGCCGAGTCCCCGTCTGACGTCACCGTACCTGCAGTCTGGCTGTCGATTAGCGTGGAATGCGGCGCATTGTTACTTTTTTTTAGAGTATTCGGATGCTTGGTTTTTTAGGCTTACGTTCGGGATGGCGAATTCGTGAGAATTTGAATTTTGGAACGACAGGGCCATAAGGCGATCGGTTTTTGTTTATCTGGATTTGTGTGGTTTATAGACGTCCAGTTCCAGTATCTGTTACGTAAGTTTGGATTTTTGCCCTCTGGACCGACACACAGCAGTAGCACTCAGTTATAGTACGAAACAGTCTGTTAATAAATTCATTTGAACCTCATGAAACAAAATTAAATTAATTGTGGTATACGGGGGCTCGGCTCCAATACAACAATTGTGATTTTTTTTTGTGTTTTTGGTTTGTACGAGATCTATACTTTAGACCGATAGGTACTTAAAAGATGGTAAACAATCTTGACATGTCTTTTTATTGAAATACACACTCTAAAAATGAAAATCGTTATACTATACAATTCAATTACGAAAGTAAATGATTTTTTCATACCTAAATTGTAAAATGTTAAGATTTTGATTTATAAAGTGTATTTTTAAATAAAAAGACACGTCAAGATTGTTTACCATCTTTTAAGTACCATCGCGAACCGGGATTGTTGAGCCACTGTACCTATGTTTATTACTTGGTCGTGTAATACTAATCCAATAGCTGACATCTGTCAGTCACATCGGTCATTGATTACACGTCTAAATTGCGAACAGTGGCAAGTGGCTCAACAATCCCGGTTCGCGACTGTACCTATCGGTCTATAGTATAGTAAGTAGCATTTTTTAATACGTCATAAAGCGTAAACCTTAAATTACCTTTAATTTACCTTGTCAATAGTACGGAATCCTTTGTGCGCGAGTCCGACTCGCTCTTGGCCGTACATGCCCCTTAGGCGACGTCGTGTGAACTCATTAAGTTGCCAGCCATAAATATTAAGCGACTAGAAATTCCTATACTTACATAAAGTATGCTCAAGAATGCCGAGTATTCTTCATCTAGCTAACGAGACTGCACGAAATAATGTAGAATTAAAATAAAGGTTTACATTAATTTGCCGTTAAGTATGACGTGGCAATTTGTAGATACGTGTATTTACGTTCGATTTATTGCTTTTAGTCTGTTCTAACCTACTGCTGGGCATAGGCTTCTAATACATTTCACTTGTAACTAACTTACAAGTGCCTTCAAATATGGACATAAGTTATATGACGCATTTTTCTTTGCTAAATAAGTGAAAAAACATTTAGTATCGAAAACGCAAGTGTTATGGAAATCTTCATACAAAACGACAATTTCATAGGTAACTACCTAATAATATAACTAACAGACTAATGGGGTATTCAACTAAAACGACAGTAGGTAAATTTTAAAAGTACCTAAATCAAAATACAAAATTTTGTTGTTTTGGTTATACGAGTCCTGAATATTTTTTTAGATATCTTGCCTATTAAAACGGCCTGTGTGCTGTCGGGATTAAAATAACACCTCTCCATTTCTTCCGTGGATGTCGTAATAGGCGAATAAGGAAATAGGATTAAATTAATGCTTTAGGGTCAATTCCCACCAAAAGAGCAGCGCGGCGCGGCGCAGCGCGGCGCAGCGGAGCGACCTGCTCCGTGGAGAATGCGCGCGGATTCCCGCGACTGCTCGAGATGTCGCTGGAATGCGCGGGACATCGCTGGAATTTACATAATTATTGACATATTGTCATATGTATTGACAGCGGCCGTCGCGACTGCTCGAGCATCCTCGGGCATTCCAGCGAAGGCTCGCGCAGTCGCGCGGCTTCGTTTATGGAATGCGCTGTTATTACCATGGATACGCGGGTATGCGCGCGCATCGTTAGAGTTTCTCATGCGATAATAAGTGTTATTGTAATGAAAATAAAGTTGAAATTCTCATTCCACGGAGCGGGTCGCTGCGCTACGCCGCGCTGCGCTGCTCTTCTGGTGTGAATTGACCCTTAGGCGACAGGCTAGCAACCTGTCCATTAACCCATAAATTCATATATTTGTATTATAATCATGTCGTAAAATAGATCTTAAATAATAATATGCCAATACATGTTCGTGACATGAACCCTATCGCTATTAAAGCTCTTCCATCTGTTTTCAAACCTAAAATTATGCGAGAAGTGGCTGCGAGCCGTGAACTAGTCACAATCATGGATTTGTCTATGTTCGTGTGCTCTGCCTACCCTATTTGGGAACATAGGCGTGATTGTATGTATGTATGTAATCTGTATTTGATTGCAGGCAGCTTGAAGCCCGCTAGAACAAGGCCCTCTTATCGGTCGTCGACCTCGAATTATGAACGTATTAGTCAGCGATAATATATTTATGTATTCCGTTCTAGTGGGAGCGATTTGTCTACGATTTGTTCCTAAGTATAAATATATCAGATGACCAATTGCTCAGCCATTCTTGTGATACGCAAATTGAAAATCATACATGTAATCTAACCAGCAAAAATGTTACTTTTGAAACAAGCTTTTTTTTGCTGACTGTACTTTTTGCCAACTCTGCTTCATTGTTATCCATCCTAGATTATGTACACCAGATTCTCAAGTCAATCAGACCAACCGTTGAAGAGTTACTACCCTTCGTGATGTCCTAATAGGTAGCTTTCCTAAATCATAAATTTCCATTTGTCTTTGAATGTCTAGACTTTTTAATTACATAAATGCATTAATAAATATCACGCTAGTAGTTCGAAATGGGGTAAGCAGAGCACACAAAACCTTACATAAAAAAAAACCATGACGTTTACGTATGTTAGGTTTAAAAATATATCACAGAGAAATAATAGTGACAGTTGGCTTGTCTTTTACGACACCACGGATTCTTTCTGTAAAATTTAATATTTTTTTACTTGGAACTCAACTGTAAAAACGTCGTATCAGTTGGTAATCGGAAGCTTAGGTTAGATGCGAAGTAAATAAAAATATGAGAAGCTATCTCACAAGAGGAATCTCCAACGGTTGGTAACTCGACGCCTCGGTTTCAGTTACGATGCCTATTCGGCAGTACAGTGCATCGTTTCTTATAGCCGCTCGGCTATCATCGGCGATCATCGTAATTTCGACTTGTACTTGTGTACTACAGTTCCATAATAGTTATTCACGTAACAACTGCGGATTAAAAGGCGTCTGAGAGTAGTATATGAAACGATCCCGAAAGGCGAATCTAATAAAAAAAAACCTATAAAATGGCTAAAAAACAATTGTGTGTAAAATAATTCTGCATCAGTCTGTATGTTTGACTAAAAGTTTAAAGAACATTTACGTCAATTATGTTGACTGCTTGGAAATGTTTAAAGTGTGTATCTGAATTCTGATCTAATTTAATGTCTGGTTTGGTCCACAATTTTGTGGAGTTTAGTATCAGCTGCCAAGATTCGAAACACGCTAGCTAGTGTATTATTGTAGTAGTAACACTTAGATTTGTGTGATGTTTGAGTAAATATTTTGTCCTATAACATTTATACCTTATTCTTGTAAACAACACACTCGCAGACCTCCAAGATACCCGTACAGGCTCAGCCTAGTTTGGAGTCTGATAGATATACCGGCCATTATTGTAAGTGTTATTTGTTAAATAAATAATATTCTATTTTCTGTTTTCTATTCTTATTTGTTTGTTGCATAGACGTAGCTATCACAGTACTTTCTGAGTTCATAGTAAGATCAATCGGATATACTTACGTCTTTATATCGAGCTCGACATGTTTCATGCCGATCCGTGATACATCATTGGGAACAACGCGCAACGGCAGCAGATAGATGCACTTTCAGCGTTCACAACTACCCACATTCTGGCCATCACATTCACTATTATTGTCAAACGGGTAGCACACAATACTAACAACATCCTTTTCTCTGTCATTATAACACTATGAGTCTCACGTTAGTTTTATGTTTAAAATACTTAGGTACTAAGTTGCAGTTTCTCAGTCGTATCAGTAACAAAACTATTTTACCACGGAGAAAACATTACATGGGTTATTTTTCTTTGTACATACATACATACATATTCTCACGCCTGTATTCCCAAGAGGGGTAGGCAGAGCACATGAATTCAAAAATCCAGTGCCACGTTTAGCATTTTCAGGGTAATCAGATGGTTAAACGTGATATTGCAGTGACAGGTTGCTAGCCCATCGCCCACAATACACTAACCGTTTCCCAGAGTCGACTCTTACGACACCCACGAGAAGAAAGGGGGAGGTGCTATTCTAACCCGGCACTACACGGGGTTTTTCTTTGTAACCTAATTTAATTTGTCTTTCTTTGTAACTAGCGTCCCTTTAGAATTGTGTTTTTTATATTGCCTAGGGAAAGTCCATGTTAATTTACTTCAAATAACATGCATAGTATACCTGTCAATTTCCCCTGTTAGTAAATATAAAAATGCCAAATATGTTCGCCATTTTGTAGGCTTAAAAGAAGAACTACCCGCTTTCCAACATCTGACCACTAACGGCCTGCACAGTACACACGTCTTCAACTAACTACATTTTAACTGGTTGTTTGGGCAATTACTTCGTTTAATTGTCCATTAACAAGCCCTTAACGGTTTGTTATTGTAAACAATCAGCCTATAACAATTAAATCATGCAATGAATTGATTAACCACGATTCGTAGCCTCTTAGCATACTTTTTAAGTTTAAAGGTAAATCGAAGAAGGTACAATAGTGACAGGTTGGTGCTGCCTAAAACGTACCTTAATTTATTCGCCTCTCATGACATACACTAAAGAAAAGGAGAGGAAACCCGCCACTAAAAAAAACTAAAAGTACGTAATCACGTAATGTCTGTCTGTTTGTCGTGTGATCTGCTTACCCCATTTGGAAATATAGAGGAGTGATGTACCTATATGTTTTAGTTAATAAGTAGGTATGTTTTGTTAGCCAAAGAACTTTGTCATCTTAAACCAATCATTTCTTTTGTCACCGAGTCACTATGACGTTTACTGTAAACTGGTTCTATGCTGAGACGGTGGGTTAGGAATCAATTGTTTGAGTATACATAGGAAAGTATAAGTTTATTTATCAAAATCTTTTAGCCTAAATTCAGTCAGGTATTATGAGTGCTTTTTTTAATATTGGACTTGTTTATTATTGTTAGAATCCCAATGCAATTTACTGTTGAAAGGACCCGAGCCTTGGTTGATGCTCTGGAATATATTCATGACCTGAAAAAAAGAAAAATATTATCTTCATATCGTGAACACAATAATCACTATCCGTATTCTGTTTCTGTTCCATCATCAGCCTATACTAGTCCACAGTTGGACATAGGTTTCATCTATGGTACGTTGTTGAGGGTGGCATGACCCTTGGCCACAGCTTCCACGTGATCCCTCCCAAACACCCAGGCTCGGTCTTTCCTCAACATTCCCATGTCCAAGCCATCATTACTCTATATAATTTGGATGCTTCAATGATTTCCGGCTAGACCCTCGATATTTACAAACTACATACGTATTTACTTTATTACATCACCCTTGAATTCCTTAGCGAAACGTTACATAGACAAAACCATTATTATTCCACGTTCCATAGCCACTTTTGGCATATTTTTAGGCTTAAACATAAACGAAAGTGGTATGACAGTAACAAATTGATAACTGACACCTAAAACATTCTTCTTCTTAGTCCTGCACTCTTGACAGTGGTAGTGGCCCTATCCAAGTTGATACTTGCGACACAGCAGCTCTTGTCTCAGTTTCTGGTGAAGTGGGAGCAACCGTATTCCGGATGGACTTAATGAGATAAAACATACCATGACCCGTTTTCCTTGGATGAAATGGAGGAGCGTTATTCTAAGACGATTCCACACTGGAAATTGAGCCCATCCCGCGGTTTTCGTTCTACGGCTGACGATGATAATGGTTTAACAGCATACAGTCATACGTACAGCTTTTCCCAAATCCTGGGAGACGGTATCCAACTGACTTCCTGACAAACCAGCCTGGACCGTCCTTGGCTGCAGAGCTTGGTTCAGTTCTCTGTTGTACATGGCTGCCAAACTGGTCATCTGGTTCTGAAGATCCTTTAGGGATGACGCTGAGGGTACACTGGGGACAGTGTCTGCTGCACGATTAGGCTGAAGAATGAAATACTAATAAGGAACGGAACGCAAAAATGTTTTCGGTGCTATTTTCTGCTACACCACGAAATTTTTTTATGTTAAAAAAGTTATTATGGTATTGCACGAATTGCATTGTTTTAGTAAGTAGGTAACTAGGCAAGAGATCAACTTCGTTCAAATATAATATCGACTTTAACACATTCACGAGTTTCACGACCAAGCCCAAAATCAAAACATCTGCGCGGAACCGAGTAGTCTATAGCTAGTACAAAATGAACCCGGCTACCGGGTTCTCGGTATCTCGCAAATGTTTTGAAGAACCCGGGAGCCGGGTCCTTGGTTCTGAATGTGTTAATGCATCGCAAACGCCTGGTGACATTAACGAAATGGGTAGGAAATTAATATCCTACACCCCTGTATGTTGTTTCTCATGATTTCGGATGGCTAGGATAAAATAAACTGATGTAAGGCCGTCACGGTAAACCAGTTCGATGTCTTTAGCAGTCATTTAGCAGTTCACCTTCTCTACGTCCTTAGTTATCCTGTTAAAGTGACAGTCAGAAATCTGGCAGAAGTTAGTTGACAAGTCCTTAAACGAATTTGTTTATCAATATTAAACCAAATACCTGATTGTTATTGAGCGTTTGCTCTAAATCCTTCTGAAAATCTGTCATCATGTTTTGGTATTCCACCTGCAGAGCCATTTCATCTTCCGGGGTCAACTAGAATAAAATGAATTAACATGCTTAAGTAATAGGCACTTAAAATGATATTTGTTTAACATGACGATGTAATTTTGACTTTGTAAAATGTAGACTATTTTAAATTTCATGATACCTACATAGCCACTTCTAGAATTTCAGTTAGATTTTAAGTTAAGAGGTATGATAGTCGCAGGTTCCTAACCTGTCGCCTAAAAATATACCCTAACCCAGGGGTTCCCAATTTTTTTGTGTCAAGGAACCCTAATTGATTACATTTTTCCTAGCGGAACCCTTCTTTGATAACACCTTAAAATAGGTATAAATGAAAAACAATTAAACGTTGCTCACCGCACATAAAAATATTTTTTACGGAACCCTTATTGCCCTTCCACGGAACCCCGGGGTTCCGCGGACCACCTTTCGGGAACCGCTGCCCTAACCTATTTCCTTAGACGCCTCTTATGACCACCAAAGAAATGGAAAAGTGGTAAAATGCATACATACCGCCGTATTACCGTATCTAGACGTAAGGTTCATATACTTGGCGACCCGGTCAGGTTTCAAATAAAGGGCCATATTGGAATTAAGTATGTTGGAAAAACTATTAGTCTGCTTCTGTACGTGTCGTAAAAATTCTTCTCTGCTCATGGACGACGTGTCTGTGTTGTCGATCTGAAATAGAAAAGTCAACTCAAAAATCTAAAAATTCACTAAATAAAACGCGCCAACTTTTGCTCTTTCTTTGCTAAATCTTGAATGCTTTTGAATGTGATGACATTTCGCGCAATTTCGTGGTATGTCTACAGTCCGATCATGCATATAACATAGCGCCTATACTCCCAAGACAGAAGACAGAGTATAGAATACTTTACATAGCTAAAAACCAAAATACGTTTCAGAGCCATTTTGAACACAATTGGAGCAATAATATAGAAGAGGCGAAGAGATATACTTGTAACGATGAGTGGCTAGCCTTTTGCCTAAACTAAAGTATACGTTATTTACAAATATGTAGTCCAATTGTCTAAACAAATCCCACTAATTACGTAGCTAAATTAAGAAGAGCGGCAGTGTCTCAAAGATTCCTGTCAGTCTTTCTGCAATTTCAGTTTGATTTCCTTGATTTCCTAACTTTTAAAAGGACTAGATAAAGGTTCTCATTTCGTTGGAATGTTTTTTGTGTACGTACTTATGTATTGATCGAGTATTTGACTCCAAAATTCTCTCACATCAGTATCATCACAACACGTTCCAAAGAATTCAAGATACTCGTAGAGTAGCAAAAAGTAGAACCAAATATTGTACTATTCTACCTCTTCCATCTTGCAAACCTAAAGCTATGCTAGAAGTGGCTGCGAAACGTGATATAGTCATAAATGTCACGAATCGTGTGCTCTGCTTACCCCATTTGGGAACACAGGCGTGATTGTATATGGATGTAATTAAAGTAATTATTGTTGAAGTAAGGGAAGTTGGCTATTTTTTTTTGTGTTTATTCTTACGTACCCTTGGAATGATGCCTTGCGATTGGTTTATCGCCTGCATGGCCTGCGAGAGATCGTAGTTCATCACTTTTCCATCGGGCTGGTTCTGTGTGTAGGGGAACCAGCTTTTGAACGCGTTCTGAAGCATTGCGCCGGCGCCGTTGGCATCGTAGTTTGGCTGGTCTCCGCTGGTAGACTGAAACAATAAGTTAATCTGTACCAATATTCTAAAGCTGAAGAGTTTGTTTGTTTGAACACGCTAATCTCAGGAAGTACCGATTCGAAATAAAAAATATTTTTGTGTTGGATTGACCGTTTATCGAGGAAGGCTTTAGGATAATATATCATCGAAGTCGCGGGCACATGCCGGTCGAGGGAATTGAAAAATAAGTATTTGCTAAATCTATTGCTATCGCGCCGTGACCTGCCCAGACGACGTCGAGTGCGATAAGAACAACTACAGCTCGGACCGAAA
>BHDV01038475.1:230921-283981 GCA_005406045.1 Adoxophyes honmai | reverse complement strand
ATCGGCAAATGCTCAATGAGCTAACGTGGCCAACCGCCTTAACTTTTTCTTTTTTTTACGTAAATGGATTTCCAAGACTCGAGAACAGACATCCGTATTGGTCTTAGGTACAACGTCTACCCCAACCGGGATTTGCCATTAACTTGTTCAAGCTTCGTGGCGATTTTTAGCATATTTTCAAGATTCTAAGTTAAGATAAAAGAGATAAAATAGTGACAGGTTACTAGCTTAAAATATGCCCTTATTACCTTTTTTCCTTAGTCGCCTCTAACGACAACCATATATTTATATTTCTTTATTTCGTATTTATTTTAAGTACTAAGCATTGCTTGTCAATTTTAACCGTTAAATAGGTCAGTGGTTAAAGAACCTGACTATGAAGCTTCAGGTGATGGGTTCCAATCCCGGTCGGGGTAGATATTGTAAGACTAATACGGATGTCTGTTCTCGAGTCTTGGATATCCGTTTACGTAAAATACAAAAAATCAAATACAAAAAATCAAATAAGTCAAATACAAAAAAATAAAAATAAACTTAAGCCTAAAACCTAAGCTAGTCCAAAAGGCCCCCCCGAGTTGCCCCCGGTGCAAAGGTACCCATAACACTGGCCGCGTTGCCTCGTTGGATGGCAATGGATAGCCTTTGCACCAGGTACGAACCCGCGCGAGCATCCCCTCCCCTCTCTCTCATTTTACGTAAATATATTTATCCGTTGTCTAGTACCGATATCACAGCCAAACTTAAAAAACAATACAGTATCGTTTGTAATAAGTATTCGAAATCAAACGAAAGAGCGCTTACATCGCAACGACCGGGAAATAAGCGTTTCTTTCATACCATCCCACCACCGCACCGAACCGCTCCGCTTCAGCATAAGTGCGTTTAGAGCTTAAAACTTGTCTTCAAACAGAAATGCGCACGCAATTCGTCCCGTTAACGCCTTGGAAGCAACGTAAGCTCACCTTAAGTGTATGCCTACGCCTTCCATTCAGCTATGTAAATAATATTCCACAGAGACAATAACGAATCGAAACAATCAGAACGTTAATGTATTTGGTTTATTAAGAGCTACTAGACTTAAGGCTTTGCTCAATAACTTCTCTCGAATTGATTTCGTGATTTATGACGATTGTTTTTTGTTTCTGAGAATCTCTTTTTCAACTTAGTTGTTGGGTTTGACGTTGGTAGAATGAATTATAAGGGACGATACTACTTCAAACAGTAAGGCCAATAAACGTATTATGATAATATTATTATGTGGAATATTGATGTTAACATTTTTATCTAATCGTAATAAAATAAATGTAAGATTCATACATTAGTAGAATTCTCAACATGAAATAAGTTTCAATAACAGAACGTCTTCAATTGAATGAATTTAGTAATATTTGTGCTGTTAAGAAATTACATCAAATATTTATGTTATCCACGCAAGCAAAAACTCATCTTATTTTATTTCGTTACTTACCCACATCATAAAATAATACGAAAATATCTTAAATGAAATCGTCCATATAATATGAATACTTTTAATGCAGACCGAGCACGCTACAAATGAGAAGGGAAGAAATGGGAAAATAAGGGAAAAAATATTAAAACTTTCTTTATTCCATCTTGGAACGTAGCCTCGGAATCCTTTTTGCTAACTTTCTTTAATATAACTACCTACTTCAGCGAATCCCGTATTATAAGAAGTAAGAAAAAATATAAGCTAGCATGAAGGCCCAAATAGGTCTGTACCGCTGTCTAAATACGAGGATTATCTAGAGGTCATATATCAAACTTGTTGAAATTTCTATTTGTTAAATTGTTACCAAACTTATATTAATATCTCTTTTGATTTTTCTCAGAAGATACTCGCAAGTATTGCAATATATTAGCTGGAAAGTCCTCGACTTGATACGATGAGTAATGTAAAAATAAACAGTAGCAGAATGCTGCAACAACGAACATGATTATCATAAATTTAATATAACTTGTCAGTCAAATCCGAAGACCGATTATACTTACTTGAGTCAGAAAGTGGATATCATGCCATGTACGATCAAACTAAGTAATTTCCTATAAGAAGTGATACGCCACGAGTCGAGAATTACTTTTTAACCAGTTCGAAAACAATTACAACCAAAAATTTAAAAAAATAACTATGTATAGCATTTGCATAATGAAAGAATTATTGAAATTAGTCGAATAGATAGTTGAGTTTATTCATTACAAACGTAAAATGTTTGTTGTTACTACTTATTACAATAACTGTGATGAGTTGATGACGAATCCGAAAAGTTTGAACCAACAGCAGAGCACTGCAGCGCTTGTTTTCATACAAAATTAACATAATTGCAATAATCAAAATTTGGCATAGCTGGGTAAGAATTCTTGCTGTAGCATTCAGAATAATTTTTCGTTTTCATTTTAGCCAAATCGGACACGGAGAAAATCGAGTTTGCGTCGCTTCGCCCGCATCTGTATGAAATGGCTTGTAGTACCGAAAAACAGACGCGACAAGAGATTGAAACCACTTTCTATTACAACAACGTCGCAAGCGACGGGAGAATAGCTCGCTCTAGCCACTGAAATATACACTTAAAAGTACCTGGGACTGGAGTTACTATTGTGTGCGTGCATTTGTGAGCAGAAGCAAACTAAATGCAATACATAGAAGGTACCATCCATGAGCCAGCTGTTGTGGTTTTCGAATTTCGACGTAACTAAAAGCTTTGCTGCGAGTTAAGGTCTCTAGTAGAGATACCGACTATGAAACATTAACTATGTGTAATAATATTTTATTGTTATTCGTTTTCTGTATAAATACGCGACTATTGCATAACTAGAGATAAAAGGTAACTAACTTTAGGTAACTTTATGAAGTTGTTGGAGAAGAACATGGCACATAGGTATCATCTACAAAAAGAATTAGGCAAACGTATGAACAAATAATTTTGCCATGTTTTCAAAATTAAATAAAAAATAGTTCTTTATTATTAAAATAATTGATCAGAATCAAAGGTGTTATGATCAAGAAGTGCTCTATTGAAAGATGTAATAGAATGTTCCGATCCATGTTCTTAAATGAATGTTATTTAGATTTTCGCTAAAACCAAGTCTACCAACCCACGATAGTATTAAGTATTTAACTTTTCAAAGGAAACTTTTAATAAGTAATACGATTTTACTAATGAATTTTGTGTCTATTTTCATGTCTTCCTGGAACTCTTCGCAATAATGGAAAACAGGTTGGTACATAATTCTTCTTGTCTGAACACCTTTATACTCGGTAATTCCACGTTTCATATCCACAATATTAAGGCCGGCCACATACATACGGAATTTTTCTGATTCGGAATCCCGAATCGGAAAATCGAACGCAGTCAATCCATACAAAATCTATGAACCGCCACACACATTCGTAAGCTTTCCGTTCGGAATTCCGAACGGAATTTTTCCGAATGTGTGTGGCGGTCCATAGATTTTGTATGGATTGACTGCGTTCGGAAAGTCTGATTCGGGATTCCGAACGGAAAAATTCCGAATGTATGTGACCGGCCTAATATGAATCATTTAGCATAATGTTGGGTCCAAATTAGATATATCAGTAACAAGTTGTCAGCCTGTCGCTTAAAGCATACCATAACCTAAACTTTGTAGCTCTTTACGATATCCACGGAAGAAATGGAGAGGTGTAATTATTAACCGGACACCTTGAGGGACGTTAGTTCAGCTCCAAGTACAATCAAGATTTAATAAGAAAAGTAAGTAGTTCTTGTTCATAAAAAATCACAAACATATGAATGACCAGTTTGATTGACGTTAATTAACAATGGCTTAGATGATAACATATTTAATCAGCTTTTAAGTCGCCGTATTCATTACTAGTAGTACCGAATGAGCGAATTACTCCGATATTCTTATCCCAAAGCCATTGTGAGGGGACCAGCCATTATCAAATGACAAAACCAACATACCCAGGTACCCAACCCACCAATTACACTCTATTGTCAAAAACCTATTCTGGAGACATTTTTTTAACATGTCATTTGTATGGCACAAGCTCGATTTTCTTTTTCATTTCAAAACTAAAAATCGGACTCAAAACTGGTCCGTAATTCAAAAGCGTAGAGAATATCGTAAAATTGGCAAACGGAATTGTAACGTTTGTCGAAATCCACTCAAAAACTTTTGTGAACTGGTCCTCTAGTCTGTCACATATCCTCCCTATTGTGATTTTACTTCAATAGCTTTGAATCTATTGATTTTTTAAAGGAACTTTAGCAAAGAGTTCACCCACACCTGCCTGTGTAAACCGTTTCTACGGTACGCATAAAAATAAACGGGATTTTTAATATTTTTGACAAAATGCTTAGAGCGTGCTGCTTTTGTTTTTAATTTCAGTATCTAGGCAAAACAATTCATATTTAGTGAACAATTCATACATTGCATTTGGAATCCGAGCTCGAAATTTAAGGTGTTTGAACTAGACTGAGAATTATTCAAGTTGTTTTTGAATAAACTTGCGAATAATGTTGGATTTCAACCAAAATATTTGCCTACTTTAAAATGCAAACATCTCCAGATGATAATAATGTTCATTATAACGTTACCATAATGAAATGTTATAGTTAATCAAACTTATCAAAAAACATTGTTTCAAAGTCTCACTGGAACATTCATGCCTTGAAATAACACACCAGTTCCTGCAAACTACGTTGATAATCTTCTAAAAGTAAAATTTGCAACATGTAATCTCAGGAAAAAAAACTCTCAAATTAGCTATAATTACAGCATGATTAGCATTTCTAATAATTTTATTTGCTCTGTAACTTTGAAACGGTCTTTCAAATTATACACAGTTAACCTTCATTTAATTTATGCTAATAATAACACTGAAATCGAGGCCAGGATCTCTTAAGTACACCAAGAGAATCATCGGTTAAATTACATAGTAGGTAAATAATAGATTATAGTTGAATAACATGAGCATTAAAGAAAGATAGCACCTTCACATGATTCATATTGATTACCATGCAAGTATAAGTAAGTATCTACTGCGGTTAATAACACTTGCTAGTTTTATAGGGGATGTTTTTTAAAGTGACATTTTAAACAGACGTATATTGAATCAAAAACAGTTTTATCTTTTTATTGCTTCTTGGCTAAAAAATTTAGAACTTAATTAGGTTTAATGATGACTTAAAGAACTGTGAAATCTGCATGACTTCCAAATGAGAATAACAAAGGATTTCAATCAAAATGAAACTGATGTAACTGAAATATTTTGCTAAATTTATGTATAAAGATGCTAGTTTTACTATTTTGGAATATCTTCCTTGCTCTCTAATGCGACGCTCGCCATCTTAGGCAGCGTTCGCTGGAGGACATAGCACAGGCAATCTTATCGTGAAACTTTGCCCTGTTCTGATTGTATAGTTTTTAAATCGAATTTTGATGACTTTGGCAACCGTCGCAAACTACATCAGTTCAACGTCGGCCGTATTTTGGCAAACTTTACTATAATTTACCTTTGAGTTTAGTGTGTTCTTGAAGTTTATCTTCCAATTTATAGTCGAAGTGGAAATATTAAATGTATCTGTAAAATCATCTTGTTGTTGCTATGTTTTAGCAAATAATTGGCTTCTGCCATTTGGATTATTCATTTCAATTATTTTTGCAGTTCATGTACTTGTTGAGTCAGTACATTAAAATACATTTAGGTACAATTGGTATAAAACAAATGTAAAGCGATCCTTTCCGCCTCCTCCTTTATGCGGTGTCCTTCTCGATGTCTGTGTCGAGGCCGATCATTTATAAATGTCGTATTTATTCCCATACAATAGCACCAGCCACCTCAGTTCACATGTCGGACCCCTCACTAATTAAAAAAAGACTGACGAATAAGACCAGCGATTTTTATCGCTCGCCGAATTGTACATCCAAAGAAACCACGTAGGCGTTCTCTATCACGCTTCCCTTTCACACCGCCACTAGTTACACCGCTTCATCTCTTTCCAACTTATCGTATCCACCGTTTTTCGTTATTCATTAAATCAGTCCGTAATTGTTTATAATTATAATTCATTTAAATTTGGAAGAAAGCCGTTACCGCTTCTGGATCTTGATACTATAGTTGGTCTGTGGGAATTTGATACTTTATCTTCCTACGATTCAAAATACAGCCAACGATTCCAGAAACGTCCGCGAACCATTCCATAATAGACTCTAGAACTCATATAAGCTTAAAGTCTGTAGAGTTCATTTTAATTCGTTCTTTGCATCAAAACTAAGAACGTGACGGCGACAGTGTTTTTATTTGAACTTTACTGGTTTTGTGGAGATAACACTTTTTATGATCTTAATTATTGTTATGGCTGTCTACGAGATGAACGTTATGACCACGCGATAATTATCATAATTTTTATTCGTCTTTAGAAAAGCTTTATAAGAAAGCGTTAGTCGGTGCGTGCTATATCCGGCGGTGACATAAGTAACATGGACCTTTTACCAAAATACAGATAGCTAAACCCCTTCGTTAACTTCATTAAGATTAAATAGGACGGATAAGCAACAGTCTTCGAGCCGAAATAACTTCGGTCACTTACAGGTGTTTCAAAGTAATTTACCTAATTAAAGCACATCACTCACTTAATTAACTAGTTGGTAATTAAACTTCTGAAAGCTTTTAAGTAAATTTGGAAGCGATTCCATTGTATGGAAGGCCCATAGACGCAGGCGCGGCCTAAGCTCACACAAGTAATGGAAAATGTGTTTGAGCGTGAATTAATAAACTAATTAAGCCTTCATAATTTTAAAACGTAAAGCTACGGTACAAAATTTATCAAAAAACAGAGCTGAACCTAACGCTGTTTAATCCTTAAAAGCACATTTTATTAAATTAAAAATTTGCTCAACATCTTTTCATTAGCCTTATAAAATGAAAGGAAAAGCAAATTGCAAAGGGAAAACATAAAACGGCACATCGGGGATAATTCCTTAGCATCTCTAGAGGAGCCGGCGGGGCATATCTTCTCGTAAGAGTAACAGCACCGCAATAACTATGCAGATTCATTAATATGCATAACGCGTGGATGGATGTTGTAACCAACTATCGCCAATAGAGGGAGTTTAACGCAAGAAACTTCATAATTAATTCACAATCTTAGACCGAATACGGTTTATTACACCAACATTGTGGCGCTCTGCCATGTTTGCTCTTGGTGTTAACTTGGCTCTGTTATTATGATAGTTTGGTAGGAACTCCTTCGACGCTTAAAATATACAACATAACATATCAGAACTGTTCTAACATTAACACGTGACTCAGTCTAGCATGAAATTATCTACTAAAATCCAAATCGCAGTACAAAGCCAAATCGTGAGTTGGGGAAATCGTTTTTGCTTAGCTATATCTAATAACTTTCTACTTTAACATGGACATCACATTAATTGCTAGTGTTTTTATTTGTCAGAGTCATGAAATCAAATAATTTCCTCGATAAATAATAGTCATGAAGTCACTTCTGATTTTTGAGTAATACCAGCTTCATTTTCATTATTTACTACGTATGAGTGAATCGGCGAATTCGTTTGCAGTTTTTGTTAAGTGTAGCAGTTTAGTACTAATCGAACTAAAAAGCTTAAAACAATGGTAGCGAATTTTTTGTATGAAAAACTATACAGATTTTCGCTGGCTTTTAACTTTAATCTTAACTTAGTAATGTATAATTGTTCAAAGCATTTTTAAGCATAATAGAATGCTACAGGTTCCAAATGAAGATGTAGTGAGAGCGAAAGAGAAATATAAGGATGCCAAGGAGAGGGTGAAAGAATGTGTGCGTAGGAAGAAAGAGGAGATGAAGAGTAGACTAGACCAAAAATTTTGCGCTGGTTTTCGGAGTAATATCAAGTTATTCTGGAAACTGGTTAAGGATGCGCGATGCAAGTCGTCTACTACTTCATTCAAAATCATTAGGCGTGAGAATGGTGAAAGTGTGACTGATGAACGTGAAGTCTTAGAATGTTGGAGAAAGTACTTTGAAAGTTTATTTGAAAGTGAGGTACAAGCATTTGAAGATGTGTCAAAATCGAGAGAAACAGTGAGTAACGATAGAATTTGTATGGAAGAGATAATGAAAGCGATGAAGGATCTGAAAGTAGGTAAAGCTGCTGGGTATGATGGTGTAACTGCGGAAATGCTAAAAGCTGGCGGTAGTTTGATGGCAGACTGGCTGTATCGCCTCTTTAACCTTTGTTCGCAACAGGGCAAGGTTCCAGACGACTGGACCAAAGCAGTTATTGTGCCACTTTTTAAAGGGAAGGGCTCGCAGCAGGAATGCAAAAACTATCGCGGTATCAGTCTTTTAAGCATAGTAGGCAAGTTGTATGCGAGAATTTTGATTGAAAGAGTGATAAATGCTACTGAGAGCAGTATTTGGGATGTGCAAGCGGGTTTTAGAAAGGGAATGGGATGTACGGATCAGGTTTTCTCATTACGGTGTGTAGCCGAGAAGTTCCTAGCGAAAGGCCAAAAAGTGTACTGCGCTTTCGTGGATCTTGAGAAAGCCTATGATAGAGTGAAAAGGGATGAACTGTGGTCAACGTTGTCCAGGAGAGGAGTGGATGGCGACTTGATACAGGCTCTGAAATCCTTATATAAGGATTCCAGAGCCTGCGTCAGATTGAACGGTGCCTATTCAGACTGGTTTGACATTTCTCGGGGTGTCAGACAGGGTTGTGTAGCATCGCCGTGGCTATTCAATCTTTTCATGGATGACTGTTTACTCGATTTGAAAGAGCGAGACTGTGGATTGAAGATAGGGGAGTCTCTTATCAAATGTCTCTTGTACGCTGATGATCAGGTGCTCCTTGCATCGTCAGCGTGTGAGTTACAGGACATGGTGACTCTAATGTACGAATCTTTTGAAAAGAAGGGAATGAGAATGAACGTAGGTAAAACGAAAGTTATGGTGATAGAGAAGAACGACGAAATGACTGAATGTGTTATAACAATTGGGAGTGAAAGGTTAGAACAAGTGAGAGATTTTAGGTATTTGGGATGTATGTTCACGAGTGATGGTAAGTACGATGAGGATATTGAAAGTAGAGTAAAAGCGGGAAATCAAATGAATGGAGCACTTCACTCCGTTGTGAGCCGTCAAGACATTTCTGAAAATGCTCGTTTGGCTATTCACAACGGTGTGCTAGTACCTACTTTGATGTATGGCAGCGAGAGTTGGGTGTGGCAGAAGAGACATGAAAGTAGAGTGAATGCGGTTGAGATGCGTTCTTTGCGTAGCATGAGTGGTATAAAACTTACTGATAGGGTGCGTAATAGCGTGATTAGAGAGAAGTGTGGTCTGAAAGAGAGTATTATTACAAAGGTAGAGAAAGGTATGCTGCGTTGGTTTGGGCACGTGGAGAGAATGGATGAATCAAAGATATGTAAGCAAATCTACAAGGGTGGTGTGTTAGGGCAAGGCGGTCGAGGGCGCCCTCGAAAAACGTATATCGACCAGATCGGCGATGTACTAAACAAAGCCCAAATAAGGAGTACCCGAAACCGTCGAGCGTGTATGACAAGAGTGATGAATGTGAGTGAAGCGAGAGAAGTATGTCAGAATAGATGCGAATGGCGCTCTGTTGTCTCTGCCTACCCCGCAGGGAATAAGGCGTGACGGTTATGTATGTATGTATGTAATTGTTCAAACTGGTTTTGAACTCGGATATAGACGCCTCTGAAGATATCTCTAAATTAAACCAACAAAACTCCAATACGAAATATGTATGTACAAACATATCTACATATTATGAACATAACACCCGTATTCCCAATGGAGTTGGCAGAGCACACATAACGATACTTCATAGACAAAACCATCTGTTTCACGTTTTCCTGTTACTTCTAGTATAATGTAGGTATCAGACATTTTAAAATTAACATCAAAAGCTTTGACGCATACTTTTCGTTCTGAGTCCCGTCATATTTCGTAGTGCTTTTGTTTTATTCAGAATATAATAAAATATGCTCAAGCAAGACAGTCAAAAGGACTATGCAAAATCACACCGACATAACATATGGCGCTAAGACGACCCCGAATAGCCTTCGGACCTTGTTTGTTCTTTCACTAGGCTATAATTACGCGGGCCTTGTTAACTTTTTCGTATCTGCTCAGGCTTTAAATTAAAAAGGAATCGTAAGTCCACCGGCTGCTCGACCGCATCGTACAGTTATTAACGATTCCGGTGTAGAAAATGTTTTACTTCCACTGTCTTATTAAATTTGTTTTTGGGACCTTTCTGGCCTAGCTATGCATGGCGATTGGTGAGGTTACTGTGGACATGACTTCTGGTCACGTGACATAGCATTAACTATGGGGCGCTTCTTCAAAATATATTTTTATGTCATGTAAGAAGATGAACCTAACGGTACGTGATCGTTTGCTTACAGACAGATTTGTCGCAGATGCATGGGTGGACATCCCAAATGTCTAGTTTAAATGCTTTATGTGACAGAAAATTGTACCGATTGTCTTACCCTTCACACCGGAAATCATACAATAAAAACAAAATGAAACAGTGCTAAAATCACAAACTGCTTGCAAGCACTCCTGTTTAACGACAAGATTAGCGGATAAGATAGTGTGAGAAAGTGTAGTGTGAGTGTGTATTTGTGATTTTAACACTGTTTCATTTTGTTTTTATTGTTGACATCGTACGTCGTACGTCGCATCAAGTCGCATGATACTCGTAAAATATTGTTACTTGTGTGCAATTAGGAATGTATTATTATTCTTTTTAACCGACTTCAAAAAGAGGAGGTTCTCAATTCGACCTAATTTTTTTTTTTTTTTCTCTTCTTGCCTTATACATGCATAACCACTTCTGTGTTTACAAAGCAAATGCTTCTAAGGGGTTTTCATGAAGACTCCAGATCTTAACCATAACCTTAAATCCATAAAATCTACAATAATTTGAACAACTCAGACGAAAGAATACAAAAATAAAATACAAACTTTCCTAAAAAAAAATAACACAATCTCAAAACGCAGCATATCCACACTACGCCCGGCACTATGTAATTTTTATTTTTTGTTTCTGGCTAACCCACATTCGTGCGGCGTCGGCGAGGGTGCACAATTACGTAATTACGTGTTAGGAGATCTGTTTTTATCACGTCCACCCTTGTCTATTGGACGATAATTGAACTCTTGTTTTGTTCCTAACTTATAATCAGGACAATTTACAAAATTTTATGGCGCGACCATATGCTAAATTGTTTCAACGGTGGTGAGAACGTCGGGCTCGTTTATGTGCAGTTTTTTTCTGCCAAAATGATATGACTTTTGCGAACCGCATTGAAAATAATCTATACCTAATGACTTAACATACAACATACATACATCACGCCTGTATCCCCGAAAGAGATAGGCAAAGCACACGAAATGCTACTCAGCCAAATAATGACCATTTCACTTTTCGCACCATTTTTAGCTACGTTTTAGGCTTTAGCGCAGATGAAAGTCGTATAATAGTGACAGGTTGCCAGCCCGCCGTCTAAAATATACCTAAACCTATCGACAGCAACAACTCATGCTTAAAAAAATTGATCAAGTTTGGAATATCCCAACTAAAACTAGCAGCTGCAGTTTTGAGCAAAATCACAGCACCTGCCGCGGTTAAGAAAAATAAAAGAAAATGTGTTAACTTGCGAACACGAAAACAAAATAACAACTATAAGGAGCTATCTCCCGATATTTTCGCTAATTCTCAGGCTCGAAGTAATTTCGGTTGCCATATGGCGTTAACAATAGGGCAGGTCAATAACACGGTCTTTCGTCAGTATACCGTCCCACTTATTCGACGATGACCTGTCGGGTTGGATATGATATAGAGCTGCTTTGACCAACTGACATTACTATTTCAGCGTAACGCTGGGAATATATAAAACTTTTTCACACAACCCTTGTCAAAATAAGTGAATGGATCAATACAGTTTGAAGTTGCGGGAGGTACTTTATTATTCTCGCGTACATTTGATATTTATAAGGGAGGGCAAATAAAAAATATATTCTTCGTAATTTTAATGTCAGAGCTGAGCTGTGTGAGATAACATTTTAACAGTTACATTTTGATGGACCTAAGTAAGTAAAATGTAGATGAATAATAAGAACTTGTAATATCATTTAACTTTACGTAAACTCAATATAACGTAAAAATTATGAAGTTCGTCTAAACCAAGTGTGTATTGGGTTAGTGTATTGTGGGCGATGGGCTAGCAACCTGTCACCGCAATATCACATTTTACCATCTGGTTACCCTGAATTTGCTAGACGTGGCGCTGGATTTTTGAATCCATGTGCTCTGCCTACCCCTCATGGGAATACAGGCGTGAGAATATGTATATATGTATGTATGTATGTAAACTCAATATTTAAAAAACTGCAACTTATCTACATGGTCTAAACGGCAGTTTCGAGACTATCCGATCACTAACAGTGAGTTAAAATGAAACTAATCTAAGGTTTATAGCCCAAACCCATTGTTAAAGAAAAAAGTTAAGTTATGAGAAAGCAAGCTCAATAAACGGCATCACCGTGTATGCTTATGCTTAGTGGCTTTGTAAATAAAATACTTAAATAAAAAAATAGAGTACGGTAATAGTGATAGTAGGATTTACTTGAGGTGTACATATATTAATGTGTTTTGTGGCTTACAGGAGATTAGCATAAACTGATATTCATACTTTATTATTATGCACCTCTGTAAAGTAACTTATGATACTTTGACGTCCAAATTCTTTGTTAATACGAACACGTTGTTACTATTGGTACGTATGTACACGTGTCAAGAGTAGGTAGCTAAAATAATACGCTCAGCTCTATATGATATAGTTCCTTGAGGTATGACCATTACAGCAGGTTCAATCAAAAAATCATTTTTTATAATTCTAAAACCGGACGTGGCTCGTATAAATGACGTTTGAAAATAATTCTATTATATTATTATTTACCAGTATCGTTAACGGCTGGCGACAAACGGTTTCGGCACGGGCTACCCGTTTCCCAAAACATCCGTTCCCAAAACACCCGGTCAAAAATATCAGTTTCTTCAAATGAAAGTATGCCAAAAGATCCGTTTCTCACGACACCACTATGTCAAAACACCCGGTGTTCATATCAACCAGATGCCAAAAGATACGTCCCTCATGACACCCGTAATCCCAAAATATCCGTTTCTCATGACACCACTATGTCGAAACACCCGGTATTCGTATCAACCAGATGCCAAAAGATTAGTCGCTCATGACTCATGACACCTGTAATTCTGAAAGGCAAATAATAAACCTGGCCGCAGTTTTTCTTTTTGGCCGCATACTCAAACTTCTAATTTTATAATTAAGCATCGGGAAAATGATATATCCTCTAAAAAACTATTTTATCTTCTTTATAACGCCCACTAAAAATGTCAAGACGCTGTGTCAAGTCAGCACAATGCTACATCACTCGACATATCGCACGACAAATGTCACCTAAAGTATCTTTAGCTTTAAGCATACAACACGACAGACAGAAAAAGCGACTATAGTTAGATACTACAAACAAACATGCAAACAAACTTTCCTCTTTATAATATTAGTGTAGATGTAGATTGTAGATGTAAACTTACGCCCTATGAATTTTATTCCAGATTATTTTTTATACAGTTGGCATCAACTTAACTTTTGGGTAAAATCTTTATCGGTGAACGAATTATTTGGGTAAAGGTGGTGATGGGAACGGGTGTTTTGGGTACGAGTGTTTTGGGAACGGGTGTTTTGGGAAACGGATTATTTAGGAAACTGTAGTAAAGGGAACGGTCATTTTGGGAATAGGTGTTTTTGGGAAACGGATATCAAGCTAAATCTTATATTTTGAGAGAAGCATATTTTGGGAAGCACTTATATTGCGAAACGGATTATTTGGGAAAAGGTGGTGATGGGAACGGGTGTTTTGGGAACGGATGTTTTGGGAAACGGATAGCCCGTGCCGAAACCCGACAAACTACTTTTGATGTTGTTTTGTTATACGTTGGTATATTATTCAGTCTACATAGCTTCAAGCGCTCTCTTTGCAAAGAATCTTAAACAGGGTTTAGGCACTCCCTAGCCAATGGAAAATCGTACTACAATTCAATGAAAAATGCCCTATTATTGTAAATAAAACGATAAAAATTAACCTCATTACCGTTCTTTTTTGGTTTACTGACTTTCTTTAATTTATAACTTTACTTTGTACTTGTTACCATAGCGGCAATTAATCATTGGTAAAAAAACATAGGACTAAATTAGGGTTAGATATATAAAACCGTATGAAAATAGGAACTAGCTGGTATTTAAACTATGATACAACCGTCTATGCTAATAAATAAGCGTAAGCTAAAAAACATAGGCCATACTGTTATCGTCTCTACATTAAAGTCATTCATTCACATTTTTTCCATATTGTCAGCATGATATCTTTGGAATCGACTGTAATGAAAATAACACAGCCTGTACCATTGTTATATTAAGTTATATAAACACAATATCCAAAGGTAAACATAATTTGATTCCACGTCAAACCCTAAAAGAACGAGAAATATCGACATTGTATCTATTTTTATACCAAACCCCATGTTTCATACTATTCTGCTTTTGAAGTAACTTCACTAAATCTGTTTAGCAAGAACAAAATACAAACTTAAGGGGAAAACGTCTCGGTGATCCAACGTCTCAAATAATATGCATCGTATATTAGAGATCCTTCGCACAGGATCCTCGTTCTTTGCATCTTTTTCTTGCATGGCGTCTTAAATGTGTAAAAAAGAGACGGCATAAATATTGCTGGCATACTGCTCAAACATACAGACTAGCTGAAGAGGGGAACAAGTTTTGGACATATTCATTTGTCAACGTCGTCAATTTTTAATATATGCACTGTCTGCTGATGTGCTTGGAGTTTCTATAGGCTGTTAGGTAATTTTAATACACGCCTGATGATTTTGCTAAGCGGGGACGAAAGTATGACCAAATTTTACCATTAATAAATAGAATAGCACCTCCCCCTTTCTTCCCGTGGGTGTCGTAAGAGTCGACTCTGGGAAAGGGTTAGTGTATTGTGGGCGATGAGCTAGCAACCTGTCACTGCAATATCACGTTTGACCATCTGGTTACCCTGAAATTGCTAAACGTGGCACTGGATTTTCGAATTCACGTGCTCTGCCTACCCCTCTTGGGAATACAGGCGTGAGTATATGTATGTATGTATGTATGTATAAATCTGCAAACGTGTAAAATTTTCTTCCATTTTGCTTGCTTTTCTTAATCATAATCTCCTCTAACTTTAAAGGCTAGCTGAAAGTAATCGCTTACAAGTTTAGTTTTTGTTTATATTGTTCTTTCCGTGACAATCTACCCACAACAGTAAAAACACTGGACTAAAAAAATCTTGGAGAGACTTGGTCACTAGTTGCTAACAGTTTTTTTCTAAACATCATAAAGTCTATGGACATTTTAAATACCGGTTCCGTATAAAATAAACCCGTTTCACTCTTTACCATTTTCCTATCCCGGCTAGGTTGGCTAAAAGAATGATACCCGTACACGGAAAAAAGGGAGGAAAACGTGAAATATGTTTTCCCGTTATAACAAATTCGTATACCTCAAAATATTCATAGAGCTTAGTCTCTCGAGGACCTGCCTTGATAAAATGTAAGCAAAGAGCACGTTATGAAATATTTCAGTCGCTTGTAACAGGCACGGAAATAATGTTAATGTTATTTATGGGACATGTTGAATGCTCGCCACAAATAGTATTAAAAATGTGACCGTAGATAACTATATTAATAGCAGAGATTAATATTATGAAAACTGGTAATAACATTACAAATTACTAGACGCGACTTATGATTGAAATCTTAGTTCCTATTAGTACCTTAGCTACATGTTACCGTTCAACCAATTATTGATGTAGGTACCGATTTAGATGGAATTCAGTATGGACCCAGTTTCACAGAGTTAGGTACTAGCAGTCTCTTGAAAGTATTCCCAAATTCAATCCATTGCTACTGTCATTTTGTAACGTAACGACAATATTTCACCGCATTTATTTGACGGAGACTTCCGCTACATTTTCCATTACGCGGTTGACATTAAAAACACCTGACTATCGGAAATTCCGCCTTCCCGACAACGACGTGAGAAAACAAAAGAACGCCGGCTTAATCAAAATGCGGTTTCATTGTGCACCTTAGCGCTCCGCATTACGGGCTAAATGAAATAACGAACATTATTAATCCGATACCATTTTAAATCGAAATTCATTTAATTTCAATCAATGAGAAAACAATGCCGTTGCACACAAAATCGATTTGCGCAAATGAATGGGGCGTTGAAATGTATGGAAACAAAAGGCGATTCTAGTAAACGCTTGCGTTGACGCCCGCGCTGGGATTGCAGAGCGTAATAACGCCATTCTGCTGGGATTTTGTGAGCGAAAAAATTTACGTGATTTTAAAAAGAAAAACCGCTGCTCGTAAACAACTGGTGTCTTGTCTCGAGGTCAGAAGGCGTCAGGTTTATATTAGAAAATTTTGGACGTGTAATGTGAATGATTTATAATGACAAAATTAGTATGAAGTTGAAGCTTTTCACGAAATATGAAACGTGATAAACACTGCATGTACAGTCACGAACAGGGATTGTTGAGCCACTTGGCACTGTTCGCAATTTAGACGTCTAATCAATGACCGATGTGACAGACAGACGTCAGCTATTGGATTAGTATTACACGACCAAGTTACAAATATAGGTAAGTGGCTTAACAATCCTTGTTCGCGATCGTACCTACCAGACCTACCCGGGTAAATATTTGGGCGTTTGAACCGCTGTCATTATTCTCAACAGTTTTTTTATCAGTTTCTTTGAGAAATGTGTAAATAATAGTGTAGTATGTGCCTATCTATAAGGCACAGATACTATGTAACGCACTTATTGTACCAATTTCTTAAGAAATCTGATAAAAAAAGTGTTGAGAATAATGACAGCGGTTCAAACGCCCAAATATTTACCCACCCACATCTTATAAGTGACACCGAAACATTTTAAACTGAACTAGTTCTTAAAAGTGGCGTATAGCCAACTGGCCGCAAAGAGTGGGTGCATTTTGTAGATCAATTTATTTGGCAACTATAATTCAAACGCATTTGAAACAAACTACTGCGGCTGATTGGTTTTTGTTCTAAAAACATTCTTTATCTAATTCTATGAATATTATTCACTATTATTATGTTATTATAATCGTAACCGATATGTACCTACTTGAAATTGAATTCTTGGTACGTTTATAATTTGTAAGACCTTCAAACAATACCGATACGTAATACTCTTATCAGCTTCCTGTATAACAAAATGTAATAACAGGAAACACTTAGAAGTACTAAGAAAAATAATTGAAGATAAAACGTTTCATTAATCATTCTCACGAAATCAACTGAAACTTTCGAACCAGGAACTCTTCGACAAAAAACCTTTAAAAAAAAATTAGCCTGCCTGCTAATTTACAATCTGACTTCTCATACCAATTACCTACAGCTAATTAAGAAACTACTGATTCAGAAACCAAAGTTCAAAAGTTAATACGCCAATAAGTAAGGCCGTGCCTACATAAATCTCAGTCACCGCCCCAGAGGCATAAAACTCTGCTTTAATTTACCGCCAAAGATAATGATACAATTGCAAATTAACCGGCCGGCGGTACCCGCAATGCCTCTGAACCGTTGTTTATCTTCAATCACCCTTTATTTTTTCCCTCTTTCACCCCTTTTAAACTTGCACCCGGCTTTTAGGGTGCCAGAAAATTAGGCTACACAGGACGGACAAAGCCTGCTCATAACGAGAGAACAACACAGTTGGTTGCGTAATCATAAAGTCGACATGAGCAAAAGTTATTCTTGAGAAGTATACTAAAATGTCTCTGATTTTTTATAGTTCAGGAGAGCGAAATAAAATTGAATATAATTTTGTTGCCGTCAAATTAGTCTTTTCAATTAAAATATATTCTAAATGGAAGTGTAAAACTTACAAATATGAGACAATGTGGTTAGTGTAGAAAGATGACGATTGTCTTACAAATAAGCTAATTTGGGCAGTTCTTCTCCTCCGAATTTCTGCAATTCAGATCGAGATGTACAGCCTTTGGGATAACTGAGTCTTTATTAACTTTTTAAACGCAATACAAGGTACGACAGCTTTTACTTTTTATTAATGATTGCCCTTAATAAAATGAAATAAAATATAAATAAAAAAATATCATAACAATTGACGCAGTCCCAATTGGGCGAAGCCTGTAGGTACTGTGTACTGGGCAACAGATAAACATTTGTGTTCATTGCACAAAATGTCTGGCTCGATCGAGAATCAAACCAGGGACCTCAAGCTTCGTAGTCAGAGTCTCCAGCACTGAGTTATCCAGCTAATTGTCGTCAGTCAGGCTTAACTTCAGATAGCGGGAGGGAGCCGTTGTAACTAGATTTTGTTTAAAATAATTTTCTAAAGACGCAATAATCTCATTGTGACTTTTACACCAGGTGACCGCAGAAACGATATTTTGTTTACTTTTTCAGCGGCTAATCAATTAGCGGATGCTGACTGATTAGCTACGTGACGCCTCATAGCTAAGACGGTTGATTTTACTCTTTAAAGATATCAAGCCCTTCCGAATTTCGCTCACGTAGACACCCTAGCGAAATTATGCGGCCGCACGCAAGATTCTTAACCCTTTCAGTCTAAGTCATGATTTTGCTTATCGCGTATTGTGATCGGGAAATTTAAATGCTATTTTGGCGAACTCACCCTGACGTTTATTTTGCTGACTGACGTAAATCTAGCCGCAGCGATACCTGAGGCAACTATTGTTCAGAATAAAAGACATTCCCTTCAAAACATTACGACAAGCCATCGCAATGTAATCATACGTTTCAGGATAAAGTGTAACCGCAAATATTTCTCGTTTGTTTTTAAATCTTGTGATAAACAATTTCAAAATGTAATTGCAGCGCCGGTTATAATTTAATTTTCAGTCAAATGAGCCCACATTTTGGGCGCCCGCAGTGCGAATGGTTAAAGATTATTTAAATGTTCACAGACTGTACATACGGTTTAATTTGTAGTGTAATTTTAAATTAAATAACTTATTGACAAATAAGTTTTGTTCGGTTTGATTTGTTCTGGAAAAACTTGGAGACCATGTCGTCCCACGGGTCTTGTTCCTAACTTTGCGAAACATTTTTACTCATCTGGCAATTTAGCCACGTTGCCTCATTTAAGATCAAAAAATAAACATTGCTAAAAGTAGCGTTACCTAAAGTAAAGTCCATGTACTGTAATATAATTGCTATCCCTATCATTCATTTTACCATCCTTTATCATCCATTTTTCTTTAATATAGTCATTTCATCTGCCATATTAAAACAACGGCGCCAACGCTATTATTGTAAGCGTTTCCCAGTGCGTTGCTTAGTAATTAAAATGTACACTTGAAAAACTCATATCAGTTACCATGTAAGCAATAAAAAAGTGAAATAATATTTTCAGTCACCGGTCTATATTAAAAAGGGGTTTATTCTTTGCCAATGCACGTATATCCATATCGCACGTTGTAAACGATTACGCGGTCGGCCGGGTATCTCCTCTGTTACTCGCATAATTATGGAGTAATACAACGGCACTCGCCGATTTACATGTTATATTAATATTAATTTGTGAACGTTTTGTATAAATTTACTAGAGCGCATTCAAATAACGAGCCACCGAGGATAGTTGCAAGGTTCCGCTTCATTGTGGATTTGGTCCAATTAATAGTTTACTTTCGTCGGGGTTGTGTTTTTGGTTAATTTTGATGGTTAATAGTAAACAGCATACTTGTGATGTAGCATTAGAATTTTTTTTATATGGGAAAAGGACGGTGTGAGGAATGACAACTTAGAATATGAGAAAGTGATCGAAATCTTTCATAAGTACCTAAGTTTTAACATTAAAAAAAATTGAAATCATAAAATGTTTTTTCAACGCTGTAGCAGATTTTTGTAATGATGATTTTACTCTATTTTAGGTATATACATACATACATACATATTCTCACGCCTTTTTTTTTTTTTTTGAGGCTGGGAAATGCATTTACGCACTGGCCCCCCTGATATTCTCACGCCTGTATTCCCAAGAGGGGTAGGCAGAGCACATGAATTCAAAAATTCAGTGCCACGTTTAGCAATTTCAGGGTAACTAGATAGTTAAACGTGATATTGCAGTGACAGGTTGCTAGCCCATCGCCCACAATACACTAACCCTTTCCCAGAGTCGACTCTTACGACACCCACGGGAAGAAAGGGGGAGGTGCTATTTTAACCTGGCACCACACGGGTTAAACATGGTTGAGAACACGGAAACATAAAAACAATGGTCGAATTGTCATGTGTCGTATTTTACTTCGCATTACTTACTTCAGTTACTTCGCTTTTAATGGCGCTTTATGACATTACATATCGGTAATAATAGACATTATAGTTTTTTATTTAAATAAATAAGTGAAAAGCTGTAAAAACCAAAACTAAAATATTCACATGGACAACAACAGCTAGTCTAATCGACGTCCATTATCCAACACGTCACATAAAACTTACAAAATCCCCACTCGAAAATCGAATACGCGAGCCATAAAATATCATCAATGAAAACACGAAAAACGTTTCACGGCCGCGAACAATGCAACCTGTCTAACAGTTGTGGTCGATGTTCAAAGGACATCGATAACTGTCGAATGGCCGAATAAAAAACGACCATTACGTCATTGACGACCAACCTCGGTCCCATTGAGGATCGAAATAAGTCTAAATGATACCATTAGGTTTGCCGCAAGGGGAGTGCTGATATAATATGAGGAAAGTTTTGCATGGATTTGTTTGTTTGGAATTGTCTGCGTTGCGGTTTTTGCATACTTCCGCGATCGTTACTTATACCTACCCAAGCCAATTTTAACATAGTTAAATTAATATATTTCGATTATTGTTTTCAATTCTGTAAACAATTATTAATTTATATTTACAGAACTGAATAAAACTGTTTCATGTTACGAGAGTTAAAAGTATATCTAGACAAGTAAGTAAATGAAATAATCACCAAACAACTTATTAAAATTGGCCAACGCCGTTCTATTTTTGTGACTTTTTTTGTGTACGCTATTATAATTAAATCAATGACTAATCCCCAAAAAAGTAATAATCACTAGGACGAATTTAATTCAAATATTTTGTTAAAAGTATTATCCACATTAATTCCAACGTATCTTCGAACTCTACCGAAACATTTGGTAAATGCATAAAATACCGTGTCAAATGCGACATGATAATCGACGTTTTATTTGCATTATCGAGTAAAACTTGGCCATAAAAATATTTATTTTAATGAATACGAATGAAACTTTTACATTTAGCTATAAGTAAATATAACTGTATGTAATTTCATAGAGTAAAACCTCATAACGGATAGTATTTATATTTGTTCTTATCGTTGTACAGAGTCGAGCACTCGGTCGTTTACCTTACAGTTTATCCGTTGATACGTTTTAGAGTCTGGAACTCTAGCACTACTGATTTGTAGGAACTTATTTATTATCTAGCTGTATTTTTCATGAATGTTCCATTAAGGTATCGCATATTTTCTAATCTAATATTAGATCTCAGGTCTGTCAGACTTTCGTTTAAACCCACGTCGAAAAAAAGGGGAGATATAACTTTGACATCGAAGAAAGAAAGAAAGAAAGAAAGACATTTTACTGACGGAAATTTGACACGGAAAGAATTTTTTTTTTACTTATCTAAACCTTAAATTACTATCTTAACAATATAGTGACATGCAATGGAAATAAAATATTTCCATACCAAATAGCGCCAAAGGGCCGCACTCAGCGTGACATCAATGTATTGTATGTCTATTATTTTTGTTCATTGCAGTAAACCTAAAGGGTTTTTCGTTATATACACAGGTTTGCAATCTTACCCTATGTACCTTAAAGCCAAGGATATACTAGAGTACAACTGTGCCGCGTCACGTGTCGCGCGACATGTCGAGCGAAGTAGCGCGACGTTGCCGGACTTCGCTCACATGTCGCGCGACACGTGTATACAGGGTGGCCCATCTAAAACGGTCAGTATGGGGAAGTCCGAAACTATACGAGATACGAAGATCTCTTCTTAGGAACCATGACATCGATTTTAATAAAAAGAAAAACTGCATTCATACATTTAAAAAAAAATGTGTACTCAGTCCGGGAATCGAACCCGGTTGTTTTGAAAAAAAAAAAACTTTTACTATTTCTATTTAGATATCGACTGTGTTAGGTCTTTAATCAGTAAATATGTGCAAGAAACATGATTTTTAAAATGAATAAAATGCATTGTTTTTACATGCTTTAATTTATTTTAGTAGGTGTTCAATGTGATCACAGTTACAAACGTAGTAGGTATTGAGAAAGGCGGTGGTCACTTCGAACACCTACTAAAATAAAATCAAAGCATGTAAAAACAATGCATTTTATTCATTTTAGAAATCATGTTATACACATGTGTCACTGCAATATCACATTTAACCATCTGGTCACCCTGAAATTGCTAAACGTGGCACTGGATTTTTGAATTCATGTGCTCTGCCTTCCCCTCTTGGGAATACAGGCGTGAGAATATGTATGTATGTATGTTATACACACATATTTACTGCTTAAGACCCACACAATCGATATCTAAATAGAAACAGTTTTTTTTTTTCAAAACAACCGGGTTCGATTCCCGGACTGAGTACACATTTTTTTTTAAATATATGAATGCAGTTTTTCTTTTTATCAAAATCGATGTCATGGTTCCTAAGAAGAGATCTTCGTATCTCGTATAGTTTCGGACTTCCCCATACTGACCGTTTTAGATGGGCCACCCTGTATACGCGGATATAAGTCGCGCGACATGTCGAGCGAAGTCCGGCAACGTCGTGCTACTTCGCCTGACGTTGCTGGGGACACGTGTGGCGGCACATTTGTCCCCTAATGTATCCTTGGCTTAAATAACGTTCATCATCACATTTAAGTGTATCACGTCCAACCCTTAAATAATTGTATCTAGCTCATTCTTTTCAACATGAGTCCGCTCCTGATATGACACAATGTCGCTATTTTTAGTCTCTGTTGTCTACTGCCAACCCTTCCCCTTTTATCTAAAATTTTTAATACAAAACACGGCGGCAGGTACTTATACAAATTATAACCTTGAACTTTGTACCCAGTATTGCTAATTTTAGATGAAAGAGCCACAATTTCATTCCAATGTATGTCTTCATCTTGACTTACTTCGTAAGCTGGTAACAGTTCTAAGAAAAATCATTACATTCGTAATAAGAAGGTAGAGTTCTAACAAATCTGTTAACTCAAATGCGAAACTCAACGGTAGCACGGCAGCAAGATTGCGTCAGTAAATTATTTGGGACAAAGTATTGACTACTGATGCCGAATTATCCTCTGTCAGGTATTTTTTCTCGTAATAACGGCCAATTTTCTTTCAAAAATACCTCTCCTTTAGTTCTCGTTTTGCTTTCCTGTTTTGGTGCCTACCATCTTCTATTCTGATGGAAATAAAAGCTTAGCTTGCTATTTTTAAAAGGACTATTTCTACCCCAAAATACACCAGCTCCTAAAGATTAGCTAAGTTGCAAAACAAGATTACTATCCATAATACAAATCTGTTTACTGAAATAACTAGGAAAGGCAGTCGAAATATGAACCAATATTTGTTCGTCCCGCACGTTCCCAATACAAACAGGGTTGTTATGACAAAACGCTTTTTACTACAAAATAAATAAAGGCCAAAATTAACTAGTATATTTTATCATTATTACAATATATTTAAAGTAAGGTTCGGAGCCACTAGTCACAGTTAAGCTTAAGCCGGTTACGTCCCTCCCTATTTTCTGATGGAGATTTATGTCAGGGGATCAAAAGTTTCCAACTCTCACACTATAGCGATAGCGGGCCTATCTTTGTGTGCGTTTCGTTCGAGTACGGAGGTCGCTTGCAAATTTATTTCGGAAATATTTCGCTATTTATGGACAATTCGCTGTCAGTTCTAATAAATAAATAGCCGTCGGAGCATATTCCATTACGGTTCGCGTAGCGTTCACGGTTGAGGTAATAAAAATATATGTAACATATAAAACAGTAACGTTTCATAAATGGCGGTAGTTCATTTACTCGTTAAAGCTTTAATTTTAGTGACACGCCGCATGGTCGCGAGTTTACGACTAGTGATTTACTGGGTTATGAAGTGTTCTGTGACAGTACTCGTAACCGTAACTGCTGGCTACGGGAAAAAGCTGCTTTGCGAGGTTAGGGCGGCTTATTGCAAGCTTGCAAGGCGAACGGTATTTGAGGGCTGCCTATAAGATTGGCTATATAGTTGCCTTCAAAATTGAGTTAGAAATTTAAGTGCATAAGGAACATTATGAAGTCACCTTAATAAAATGTATTCGGTTACTAAGAGTATAAAAACTATGCTGGAAGTGACCACGAAAAGTCAAATAGTCATGGTTTTGTCTATGGAGCGTTTTGTGTGCTCTGCCTACCCCATCTGGGAATTACATACATACGTCTACATACGTAAGAGTATTTTACAATGTTTTCTTTAGGCTATGTCTGAAATATTAATATTTCCTTCACCTGTCAATTCCCCAGATTTTACGACTAGCACGTATAACAATCTTATGGTCTATTTCACCGTTCACTACTCGGTTTCGTCAATGAATTACAATCAACAGCTGACAGAAGGCACACAACTTCTAATCCGCAACATAGAGTGCTTTGATTTATCTACAGGTTTGCCAAACTAAGCTTTACAATAAATATCGCGGGATGATTCACACCAATCGACCATGCGCCGAAACTAGACAAAACCTGTGCCATACGTAGAAAAATATATAAAAATTCTTACATTTCGATAACGGCATACGGCGTACCCAAGACCAAAATACACATTCGTGTTTATCTTACAAATTTCGAACACTACCGCGAATTATAGGTACATAGTTAGGTTCTCTAATCACTGGGTGATCTGGCTAATGATGTAGAAAAGCACTTACTTAATTTTTATCGTTACGAATAATAATCAGCAAAATCATACATACATCACTCTTGTTTTCCTGAATGCGGCACAGAGTACACGAAACCTTACGCAGACAAAATGCATAACTTTATTTCACTTTTCATAGTGATCAGATCAACGCATTTGTTGTCACATCTAGCATTGGTTTTATTTTATATCGCGTTAGATTAGCTTTTTTGCGGGTCGTAAGTTGCGAACGAACATCCCCGCATATTTACAGAGAGCAGGCCGTTTTATTTATTTTATCACTAAGCTTGTTTAATGACAGAGGGTGCAACGTCAGTTTCAAATTAAATTGACACAGCTACGTTGGCGACATCGATTTAATTTGAAAATGTTCAAACATGTGGTGGCCGGATAGCCCAGTGGTTAGAGATCCTGACTGTGAAGTTTAGTGACCTGGGATCGATTCCCAGTCGGGGCAGATGTTTGTACGATGAATACGAATGTTTTCTTTCGAGTCTTGGATGTTGATCTATGTAAGTAAGTTTATACGTTGTCTTAGTACCCATAGTACGAAACATTACGTTGACAAATTCATGACTGTTTCACAATTAGGATCCCCTTTTATCAACGTTAGATTGAAAGTCAGATGATATAATAGTGACAAGTTGCTAAACTTTCACTAACGACTATGAAGTCCCTTCAATTTAGTACACACCTTCCCATTTGAAACAAATATGGAAAACGTTTTTAAAATTGCCTGTATAAGTATGTCAGAGTCTATTAGAGCTCACACATTAATATTCAACTGAAACTTAACCGAAATAGCATAACTGCATTGGCTTAACGAACCACCCGAAACCGTCCTCAAAACTTGACTCTTTAGTTCACCGAAATTAGTTTTTGATGGACAGAACTGTTATTCTTTCGGCTAGTTAGTCGTTCGCCGAAAATATCACCTGTCAACGGACTCCCGTAACTTTATACTGAAATGTTGCAGAGACGACGGCATAACAATTTATTATGCACTGGAATAGAACAAACTGCCTTTAAACGTGGCAGTTTTGTTTAGAATAACGCGCCGCCATGATTTAGCGTGCGGAATATTAATTTATACCGAAACGATGTCGGAGAAACAGATTGGACTGTTTGTTTTCTTCATTTGAAGCGATGCAATTGTTTTATCGTCTGAGGTATACACACGTGGTCACATTCCTTGCATTTTTTTTATTTCAGTCGTAATTTGACGTGTTTATTTGATTCATAGTGTCTATCTGTCTTGGCTTATGTTTTATCAGAGGTTAATAAAGTTTTGCTTAAAAATACCTAGGTACCGCTTACAGTCACATTTCATGAAGAAATTGATTAAGAGAAACATGTCCAGCTAAAGTCACGCGGTAATGATATTCCTATTTATTTCGTTAAAGTACTATATACGTAGCCTTAAATATTATTGTGATTGAATAGTTCAGTTCAATAATCTTTCTTATTTGTAAACTACCCAAACTTACCTCTAACTCTTTGACACACCCCACACTACAATGGACACAGACGTCCCGACGCATAACTCACACACACAGCAATTATAGTTATGGCACAATGAATTTATTAGGTCAGTTAACTTGAATTTGTGGCAATACGTGTACGGTGACGTTATTGTCTGTAAAGAGTTTTCTTTTGAACCTTAGCCCGGTGTTAATAAGACGCAAACTATTAATTGGCTTTGCGGCTGAGTAGTAAATGGGTTAATTGTGTTGGCTCGTCTTTACCATTAAATTAGAAGCATGTGTGTTGAGTATGTATTACCGCTACGTAATACGATTAAATGATAGGGAGATAATATATGTTGTTTGTGAAGTTTGTAATGAAATCAAATGTACATACTTCATGGATTCGATTACCGCCTTCACAGTCATCCATTTTCTCGGAGGAAAAAAATTGAATGCCGTCTGAAATAATGTTTTAGAGGTTCAAACATTAAGAGGATACTCATGGATAAAGATGTTTTTACACTTATTACAATAATATCAACGTTTCTTAAACAAATTAGTATTTACTTAGTGTTTCCTTTACATGCTATTAAACCTAAAATCTAGAAGTAAATTAAATAGTAACAAACAATGTAGCTAAGTATACTTAAAACAATCACTTTAATTGGTCATTGGAGACATAAAATAACATTTAACAGTTTTTTTTCGAGATTCAGATTTGTATGTAATGAATACAATACAACCATTTAATTTATTTATTTCAACAAAGTCAACATAATTTCCAAGAAACTTTAAATACCCCCAAGAGAGGTCACAAGCAAACTTCAAGTTGAATAGTTCTAGTAAACCACAAAGCCTTCCATAGCTTAATGTGAGGACACACATACATACATACACACAATACACTAGTAAAACGACCACAACAGTGTGTGTGTTTGAGGCATCAAGCCCGGATTACGCTCGACACTCAAAGCTAGCAAACCATTATCAGTATTGTTGGTCCGCTGTGTAGGTATCGTTGACATACATAATATACCTGTGTTTGTTTTTATTTAATACTGTGCTTTGTTAATTTCGGTTCGACCTGTGGCCTCTAAAGCAGAGGGTCGCGAGTTCGAACCCCAGGCTCACAGCTCTGATTTTTTTGGAATATATGGGCGAAATGGAATTCGATATTTACCACGAGCTATTCGGTGAAGGAGAATATCGTGAAGAAACCTACACACAGCGACGAAGTAATTCGATGTTGTGTGTGAAGTTCCTAATCTGCACTGGGCCCGCGTGGGAACTATAGCTCAAGCCCTCTCAGTTGGACGTATTTAGGCTGGATTTTTATATTTATTTTGTTAATTTCAAACCTACCGACAAAAGGAAAAACAAGCGCAATACTTAACTTGTACGTTATTTAAATTACTGAGGATCAGTTTTTATTCTTACTTCCCCTAAAATTGGTTAAAGTATTTCTATCAAGTTAACCAATGAAAGTACCATTTTGATATCGTGTTTTTATTTTATCGTACTCAGGTTTACGACGAGTAATACCGCAGTAGTAAGAGACGGTGAATTTTCTTTACTTATTCACATATTTAAAAAAGTAGCTGCATCTTTAAATTCAGCTATTAAAATACCTACAGTTCGGAAACGTAAACAAAATCAGAAAAGGTGAAAAGACAACATGATTACGTCGCAGTTCGTGTCACAGAATAAAAAAATGTGACATAATGTTTTTATGTATTGTTTTGTAACATAATCCATTATTGAATACTGGCAGCTTGACATTGTCGCATGCCAGTGCTTTGTCTTAATTGGCAGCTATTTGCATTCATTAGGCACTGTCCAGGTTACGTCATGCGAGGCGGTTTCCTACTTACATGGGCGAATATCGCCTTTCCTTTGGGAGAATCCATTGCAAACTCCTTTGAAAATTTTGGTGTGGTTAAAATGAAGTACTTACTCGTAGGTACGCAGTGCACGGGGTATAACGAGAATTAGAAGCTGTCGAAATTAAGTACATACGACATAAAGATATTTTGAGTCAACAATAAAGTTAAAAACTAAAATAAAACATGTAAGAATACTCAATTCTTTTCATCAATAGTTGCTGAGCTTGTTTCGAGCCAATTTATGACCCATTCCAGGAGCAACGCGCTACGGCGGTAGCTTTTAGGTGGGTGAGATGGTGCGCGTCTAACCATTGCCTCCGTAGCATGTTGCTCCCGATGACGGGGCGTTGAATCATCTCGAAACATGTCGACTTATTGGGCAAATCTCGATGAAATGACGCGAGTATATCTATTTTATTTCACAAAAGAGGTTGATCTGGGTTTTTACAAGATCCTTAATAATAAAATAGAAAAAAAATCTTCCAACTGTATAATTATCGTAAGTAGGTACCTAACCTACTGCTGCATGCAGATACTGAACTCAATAACTCACGTTATCCACTGTTTAATATTAGTACTTGTAGCTTAATTGGTTCCATGTAAGTGTAAAATCATGGTGCTTTGTAGCGACAGCTTAATTCCGAGCCAGCGGTGCGAACCCGACACGCGACCCTTCCAGACACGTCTGTATCAGATACAAACCACCTAACCGGACAACTGTTCATATTGCTGACTGATAATATTATCTGTGAAAGCACGTCGCTTTTGTGACTAGGCGTTTTAAAAATATCACTAAAAGACACGTTCGACGCGTGATATTCTCACAGAGGCGTCGTCTTTGAAGATAATGTCGTATCTGAATGACCAACAGCTTTGAGAGGCAGTTTCGACGTCAGAAATAGTACATACATACATACATACATATTCTCACGCCTGTGTTCCCAAGAGGGGTAAGCAGAGCACATGAATACAAAAATCCAGTGCCACGTTTCAGGGTAACCAGATGGTTAATCGTGATTATTGCAGTGACAGGTTGATAGCTCATCGCCCACCGTATCACATACAATTTTAAATTCTTACTTCTTGGCATAGTTTAGTCCATCCATCTATTGTTATAAAAAGTGATTGCTTTAGTTTTGTTAATTTAAAGATGTAGGTAAATGTTGAATTTGTTACAAGGAAATGAAAAAAATCGTAAAAAAATGCCGTTTGTGTTCTCGTTCTTTGGAAACCTGTGTTTAATTTAACTACCACACATCAGGCAAACTTATTAACTAAATAACTACACGCCACCCCGTAACTAGGCAAACAACAAAGCAGTTCTAACAATCGACTCGGAAACATAGATTGTATCGAAAATAATTGTCGTAACAGTCGTTTGCATGAAATAATGCTTAATTTCAATTCGGTCTACACTTGCATATGTAAACTTGTATGGAGCGATGCCAATAAACTTGATATAGATCGTTCCGGCTCGAACCACTATTAGTACATTACGGGGTGCTTCAATGACTTCGATGTATCGATTATGCTAATTTTATTATAGAAATTTCATTCGATGCGCTTACTTTTGGTGCACTCTTTTTGGATCCCCTTCGTATACGTAATGAGGTTATTTGCCATTATAAAGTTAGGATTGAACTTGTGACTCATCTGTCACTATTACCATGTTTTAGGCATTTTCTGTTTTTTTGGGATTTTTTTATTGCTTGGGCATATTTGACTGTAGAAATGTCTACAGTTCTATCCGCTCAGTTACGTTATCAAAGCTAATGAAATAAAGTTGGCAGTCAGAGTAAAAGGCTTCTGGAAAATCGTTTATCTTTAGAGAGAACTCATATTATTCCTTCTGACGACCCGCATAAAATAGCCTGTGTAAATGAAAAGATTATTGCAGTTTGGTAAATATTAACATATTGGTTGGCAATAAAATTTAAACGGCTCATTGAATATATTTTTGATCTTCAAATGGCTTTCACTCCCTGTGGCATGTTGCGTTATGATTTTATTACGCTTTTTTTTTATATAAGCACATTACTTTTCCAGTGCATCTATTTTTCGGTAAGCAAAATAATACATTTTTAGTGTAAATTTGAAATTCGGATGATTGCCAAGTGATATTTAAGAAATTGATGTAGGTACAGTCAATGTATCGTAGAAACTGCGTCTTTATTTAAATTTGGATGTTGTTCTGATAGATTCTAAACAGTTTCAGTTAACAAGCCTTGGATACTCTATTAAAAGTACTGTACAATTTATTTGATGAATTTTATTAAACCAAAACTGCCGGTCAGCTACTCCAAAACCGTGCATCAAGCTATGTACACAAGTTACTTCATTACCAAGAGCACGCTTTGAGTTATTCAGAAACTTCGTACTTTTTACGCCGGCGGAAATAACACACGCGAAAAGCATATTTTTGTTACGAATAAAACCACAAAAACGGAACACGAGTCAAACGTAACTCGGTGAAAGTAGGGAAATTTTGATTTGATGTAGAATTTCCGGGATCGCGAATACTGTAGTAAAATTTACGATCGTGTTTACCTTGTGCTGATGTTTGTTTATCATATAAAATCGAAGGGAACCGACTCCCGGCGATGGCGGCGGGCGCTGATTCTGTTTAATCAGGGCGAACTGCGGACAAGCATGAAGGTTGCTATTGTTTTTTCGAGAAAAAAGTTACGATGCAAAACTGTGCCGGAGTTCATGCATATTACGACGTGGGACTTAATTGTAATTTTCATTACCTCGACGATTCGGCCGCGTAGTATTAAAGATAACCATACCACAGTATTAAGACATTTTTTTATGAATTTGATTGTGATTAAGATGATTTCTTGCCTAATAACATTTCTTTTGTATTTATAAAAATCTGAACAAAATTAAAACAGCATAAAGTTGTTGAGCCGTAAACTTACATACTTAACTACAAAACAACCAATACACCCCATATACAAGGTAGTTTCAGATTTAACGATAATAACGGATAATTACCACAATATTAATTAAGGGTTTATAAATTAATGCCTGCCATAGATTACTAACTGCACTTACTACTTAACTAGCTAATACTGTGTATAGTATTAGTTAGCCACGCTCTACCTACGTCAAAACGAGTTGATTTCTATTATTGATTTCGTTCAAAGTGTTACCATAATTACAAAATCTTCAGATTATGTTAAACTATTCTGTACTTTAACAACTACGGCAACAAAGCCTTTCATCTCGATGCATTTTACTTTAGTTTAACGTTTATTACAGCCGATAAGCAAACTTTGCAATTAGCTGACACAACCTGTCATGTTGCCAGGACGGTTCAATTAACTTTAGGCACATCTTAGAATAGTTAACGCAAGAAACGTCTCAGTGTAACCATCGAAACTAACATGTTAATAATTGAGATTAATTTACACTCTATGTCACGGGTTAACCGACGCAACTTTTAACCGTGGTAACGCAGACCGCTCCTTAATCTATGCTCCATTAACAAAAACCATTTATCATAGTCTTAATAACAATTTAACCCCAACTAGATTAATATATCTTCATTTATTCATATAGGTACGAGCGGGCATGGGCTGAGTTATCAACTTTTATCATTCAAATTTCATCGAGCACTCTTTCAAAATCGAAGCCGCAACAAATGCACTTACATTGTCCTTGTGGAGTTGCATTCATAGCGCACGTCTGTTACAAATGTAGAATCCAGCTTTTGTTGTCTAACCATTGTGTACAATTAAAGTTGGAAAGATGTAATAATCTCGGCCATCTCTTTGTGTGTTTTTTAAGAGTGACACATGCGGGGTCATAATAAATAATAAGTGCTGTGCAGTCGCGAACATTTTTGTTGCACAATGAAATTGAATGTCAAGTTTAACCGTAGGGTTGTACCGGGTTATAATGAAGCTCGCTGCGAGCCTAAGCGCAGGGTTGTACAAAGTTAGTTAAGCGTGCACCGCGTGCGCAGCGATTGCGAAATTCGGGGTGTACCGTAATTTATTACAGTATAATATTTTGTTGCAGTCCACCGTTTATAGCGCATTTTATTTATTATGTTTTTTATTAACGGCTAAAACGGGTCATTATTGCGTATTCAACGATGGGGTTGCTATACGTTAGATTTGTTTATGGTTCTCACGGACGACTGTTATTGCGTGTGTGAGTAAATTTCTGTGGGCAAGATTCGGTACTGCGTATGCTTCTGATAATTAAAAACCAATGTCTTCCTGTTTACTTTAATCATTATTACACGTGGATACTCGTATTTAGGTACTTTATTTAAGTAGAATGTGCCTCGTTATTAATAAACCTTATGCCATTACCTCAGAACGTCATAAGAACAAATGCAATAAAAAATCCCTTGTAATTGCAATATCACTATAACGTTTACTATTAAATAGGTTCTATGGTTGGCCACGAATCAATTGGTTCGATAATACACCAATCAGTGGATTAGTGAATTAGTCTGAAACTAACGCCCTATGGACACCAGACAGCTGTTAAAAATACTAACATAGAAAAATCCATACTTCTACACAGTCATACAGTAAAACATCCGAAACTCGAGATCTAATATTCGCATTAACCATACCATATTCCCGATCAGAATTTGCACCTCAAGATTTATAGCGAGCCGCTCTGACCACTGCTCTCTATTCTTCAACTAACTTTTCTTTCACATGCTCTCTCTAGTTTACCCGACAAACCGCGTTCCAGTTCCCTTCCCAGCCAACGCAAATACGTCAAGTAACCAGTAATACACCATAATCGAACAGTGATCACAAGCCCCGCTGCTTTAATAAGGTCTAATAACATAACTGTGAATTGGCTGAACAACCTCACGTACCAAATTACTAGTCTTAAATTACTGCGTTTGCTAGGGGGAAATCGCAACATGTTAATCGAGGTATAGGCGAAATAGTTTGAATAACTTGTACGTCTCCCGGGGTTTCTGAATTATTGGTTTGACCCCGAGCTGTTTAGTTAAATGTAACTATATTCGCTAATAAGCTGTATCGGCCATTGTCGAGAGTAACAATGGACGGAATCGAAAATCAATTGCACAGCAGCCCCGCAGAGTTTTGATAATTTGAACTGTTTTCTTGTGTATTGATAAAATAGAATTTGTTGGAATGAAATGTTTTTTCAAATGTGTAACTTACTTAGAGTGCGTTTGATTCAATGTATTTTATAAATAGTTAATTTCAGTAGTCAATAGTAAGGTTCAGAGGGTTCTGCTCTAGTTGACTGTCCGTTGATCTAGAGTCAGGACACGGGTATGCGATCCCGGACTCCTCGAGCTGCCAGCGCCGCAACCTCTTTCCATCCGCTGCGCTGGTATCCTTTTTTTCCCCCTTTTCCTTCCTTTCTTATACCTTTACTTTTCCTTTCAAACATCTCCTATGAGTGGAAACGCTCCGTACCTGTACGCACGTCACCTGCGTGGCATTGTGAAAGGCCGAGACAGTAGATAATGGATGTTATTTCTATTGTCAGACACTGCATCCGAACTCCCTTCTGGTCGTAGCGGTTCTCCGTTCCATCGGAATACAGGGAGGTAGGACGAGAGAGTGCACCTGCGTCTGCGCGTACGTTTGTGCACTTTATAATTCCTGCGCACTTGACTGCTTCCGAAAAATGGACTCCGATCTCGGCGTTAAGTCCAGCGGCGATGGGTGAGGTAGAGAGGTCTGGTTGGATGCAAGCCGGGCTTTGTCTGATGCCTGCACGCTGGCGGCTCTGGGGGTGCAGTACGCATCGTGGTCGCTTTTACTTTGAACTGGGGTGACAAAGTAGATTCGGCAGCACCCAGAGTGACAAAGCAGCCCTATTTAGGGGAGCACTGCTTTCCCTGCTTAGCCGGGGAGGGGGCTAGAAAAGGTGCCCTAAAAAAATGCTCACCCTCTTCCAAGAGGAAGGTAGTAACCGCGGCTGCCTCCGCATCTTTTTAATACGTGGTCGAAGAAGCAAATATAAAATTATTAAAACATTTGAAATGATCTTTGGCGCGTGGAACGTAAGGACGCTCCTTGACCGGGCTGGAAATGCCTGTCCCGAAAGGAAGACCGCCATAGTAGCTCGAGAACTCGGCCGATACAATGTAGATGTGGCTGCTATCAGCGAAACACATCTCGCCGACGAAGGAGAGCTGGTAGAAAATGGGGGAGGTTATACATTCTTCTGGAAGGGTACCGATTCTTCTGAACCCAGACGGTCAGGTGTTGGATTCGCGGTCAGGAATTGTCTCGTAAAGCGTCTACAAGAGTGTCCCGTGCATATCTCGGACCGCGTTACCACATTACGCCTTCACCTTAATGATGACAACCACCTAAATGTCATCAGTGTCTACGCTCCTACGCTAGACAAATCTGATGACGTTAAGGAAAGGTTTTACGCTGAATTGGAACAGTGTCTCGATGGCATACGTCCCAGAGAGCAGATCCTTATTCTGGGAGATTTCAATGCCAGAGTTGGTCGTGACTTTGAAGCTTGGCCTAAAGTCTTGGGTAGACACGGAGTCGGAAACATGAACAGCAATGGTCAGCTGCTGCTTAGTTTATGTGCGCAATTCGATCTCGCGGTTACTAATACAATGTTTCGACTACCCGCTAAGCACAAGACGACGTGGATGCACCCAAGGTCCAAGCACTGGCATTTGATAGATTATGCCATCGTACGACAAAGAGACATTTCCCAGGTCCAAATCACCCGCGTCATGCGCGGAGCCCACTGTTGGACGGATCATCGGCTTGTTGTCACCAAACTGCGTCTCCGCCTTCATCGTCCCCGTCGATCCGGGAAAACAAAGCCGACGTTCTTAAACGTGGATAGGCTTAGTGATCTAGGGGCGAGGAAGGATTATGCTGAAACCCTGTCTGGTGCATTGTCTGCGCAAACTAACGAGAGTCGTGAAGTGGATGCAGCCTGGAGTCTCCTGTCTTCTCACATCCTGGACACTGCCAAAGTGACCCTAGGTCCAGCTGTCCGGAAAAACGAGGACTGGTTTGATGAGAACGACGGGGCTCTAATGGAAGCACTACACAAACACAGACGTTTACTGCGAGGACACCGGACTGATGCTCAGCAGGGCCGAAGTATAACGGAGATTAAGCAAAGTAATCTCGAGCTGAGACGACTTACTCGGGAAACTAAAGAAAGATGGTGGCAGGACAAAGCTCGGAGCATGCAGTGGCTCGCGGACACAAACCAGCTCGGGGAGTTTTATAAGGAGGTCAGAAAGCTGATCGGTACTAGTTCTCGCTCAAAGGTACCACTCAAGTCAGTCGACGGTGAGTATCTAGTAAAAAGTAGAGATGATGTACTCAAGAGATGGGCAGAACACTTCAACTCTCTGCTCAACGTAGATAGAACAGCGGATCTACCACACATCAGCTCAATTCCTCAGCTCCCAATAGTGACTGAGCTGGACGAACCCCTGTCTCGCGAAGAGGTCGTGCTTGCCATCAAGCAACAACAGAATAAGCGCGCGGTCGGCATCGACTTTATACCAGGTGAGCTGCTGAAATACGGTGGCGACGAGTTGCACTCATCTGTGTGGTCACTCTTTGTTCGTATGTGGGAGGAGGAACGTGTCCCGAAAAGTTTTAAAATATCTCGCATTAGGGCCCTCTACAAGAACAAGGGTGACCGTGCAGACTGCAACTCTTATCGAGGTATCTCGCTTTTAGCAGCCCCCGGAAAAGTCTTTGCCAGAGTTCTCCTAAACCGCCTCATGAAACTTTCCGAAGAGATTCTGCCTGAAACACAGTTCGGATTCCGACCTGACCGGGGAACCTGTGAAGCCATTTTCTCACTACGTCAACTGCAGGAGAAAAGCAGAGAACAGGGTCAAAATTTGTATCTCTGTTTCGTTGACCTTGAGAAGGCGTTTGACAGTGTTCCCCGTGAAGCCCTGTGGATGGTGCTGGCAAAGTTAGGATGCACAGACAAATTCATTCGTCTAGTGAGACTGTTGCATGACGACATGGAATGCTGCGTCGCTGTAGGTACCGATGAGTCGAGCTTTTTCCCCGTCACCTGTGGGGTAAAGCAAGGGTGCGTAATAGCACCTACACTCTTCGCCCTATACTTCGCAGTAGTAGTCCGTGAAGTGCTGCAAAGTCAGGGTACACCTAAAGGAATTCGCATCCGCTTTCGCACCGACGGTAACCTCTTCAACCTAGCCAGGTTCCAGGCACGCACTAAAGTGTCGTACGCAGTGGTCTCTGAGATCATGTATGCGGACGATCTATGCTTTCTGTCGGAATCCCCAGATGACCTTCAACAGCTTGTCACCGACTTCCACAGGTCTTGCTGCAGGTTTGGCCTAAAGGTCAGTGTGAAGAAGACAGAGGTTATGTCTCTAGATACACGCGGCCCGCAAACACTGACAGTCAGGCTTGGGGAGGATCTGTTGAAACAGGTCGACAAGTTTCGCTATCTGGGTAGCACGGTAACATCTTCGTGTGACCTTGACGTGGAGATCAACAGCAGGATCGGTGCTGCAGCTGCAGCATTCGGCAAGCTGGATACCAAGGTTTTCCGATCGCATGATTTGAAGCTGGCTACAAAGGTCTCCATATACATGGCGGTGGTTGTACCCAACATCCTGTATTCTTCTGAAACGTGGACCGTATACCGTCGTCACATTCGCACATTAGACCGATTCCATCTTAAATGCCTCCGTAAGATCTTAAACATCAGCTGGTCCGACCGAGTGCGGAACACCGAAGTTCTACGGAGAGCCAACGTGGGTGGAATCGAAGTCTACCTCATGCGACGACAGTTGCGCTGGAGCGGTCACGTTTCGAGGATGGCGAAGGGTCGGGTGGCTAAGCGCATCTTTTACTCTGAGTTAGAGGAAGGCAAGCGAAAGCAAGGCGGGCAACTCCTCAGGTATAAGGATGTGCTCAAGCGCCACATGAAAAACTGCGACATTGAGCCACTAAACTGGGAGATGCAGGCCACCAACCGCCCTGGTTGGAGATCTTTGATCAAAAAACATACTGGTGACTATGAATCCCGCCGTCGTGCTGAACTTGACGATAAGAGGGATGAGCTGAAAGCCCGACCACCAGCGGCGATCAGCTACAATTATTGCAATGGTGTTCTCTCGTGCCCGTTGTGCTCACGGGTCTTTAACAACAAGCTCGGCTACGTTAGCCACGCGAGAGCACACGAACGCCAATTAAGGAGTTGAAGCAGTCGCTGTGACCGAAAACGGTCAGGAGAACATATTTTATAAATGGAATGCGTTAGTGTCGTTTTTCCCTAAGACGTTAAATCAAATCAAATCAAATGTATTTATTGCTAGAACATAGTAATACGAAATTTCTTGGTTTAAGCGTTCTTATGTTCTAATACCCTAAATTAGGCGTGCAATATTGAGGATTATTTTACTACCATCCTCTTAAGAACCCTGTCGATGTTAACAATCATCATACATAGGTACATACTTGGGATGTTGGCCGCATTGTCATGATTTTTATTGTTAACAGACAAAACAGTATCGCCAATCGTCTTCTTAGTTTTTTTTGTTGACAATTTTCTCTTCTACCCTACATTATTAATTTCAGTTTGCCGCATTACCGTACCAACATCCCGCATGCAAACATTCTGTAGTAGTAGTGTGCGTCAACTCAGTGGGACCCAAACAATGACAGGCATGTGTGCGTTACTCTGGTCGGACCCACGCAGCGCGGTCACCCCTCGCGTTTCATTAAATACGTTTCCGCATATCACGCACTATGTCATTTCCGCTGTAGTGTTGGGAGCCATTGTGTAATTTTGTCGATTTTTTTATTGTTGCGTTGGTAGTTTGTTGTGTACGCATATTAGGACAATTTAGCCACAAATTGACAGTAATGTGTTTATTTAAACGGAAAAGCATTTCAGTTGCTTTTTTTATCATTATAAAAACAGAATGAAAACGAAATTAATACTTAAGCGTGTTGGTAACCATCATAGAAAAAAGGCTTTAAGTATTTTTGTGTGATGGTTCGACTAATACTTAGACATAAAATGCTAAATTTCCTAGACGTAACTAATACATATCTTAAAATCAGAGTCTCAGTTAAATATTAGACGACCCAGACCCATTTCACAAGCATAACGATCTTAATCTTATTGGGATAATGCCATCTGTCACATCACTCGCATTTACAGCAAATCCCTCGTATAGGAAGTTTGCGGATTTAATTAAACTAAGTCATTCAAACCCGACATTGCTCCAGATACGTCTCAGGAATTTACTGCTTTCCATGTAGCCTGATAGAAATCAAACATAAAATAAAATTGGTAGAAAGACTGTCACTATAAAATGTTAAATTGTAAACTTTGGCTGAGCTAAAATGTTCCGTAAATTGCATGGCTTAAGACTGGTTTTAGCTGGAGATTGATTTATGAATGGCATCACGTGCGATATCGTGAAAAGCGAAACACTATTCGTACGCATCGTGACTGTATGTGTCCCAATTGACTATGTCCTAGTTACCTATAGGCAGGCTAGCGTTCAATAGGCCGACATTACAACGCGAAATATCGCAACATCTGTGACTAAAGTTGGTTTAGCTGGCTTGAAGAGAAGCTTAGAGATATTTTCACGAAAATAGCCGTGGCTTGAAGAGTTTTAGGGAGCAACTGTGTTTCTTTGAATTTGTTCATTTCGTTAACTGTTTGTGACATAATTCAAATACAATTGTGCCAACTACCAATAGTATGATAAAATCATATGATAATAATATAATAGTATGATTTTAAATATCATGGCCGTGGTCACGAGTGACGAGTAGAGTCTACTCGTGACCACTGTAACGCAGCCGAATCATCGAGGTAATTAAAATCATATTAAACATAACGTGATTAATTCCCACGTAGAGATAAACACGATTGAGAATGTCGAAAGTTTAAAATGTTACTAAACGTTTGAAGTTTGATATTATTTTCAGTAACTTTGATAGCGTAAAATGCTATTCTGTGACTATTTTTACTTTATAACAACAGTGTCAACTTTCCACAATAATTTCATTAACTTCTTCAGTCTTGCAACTATTGCATCTTGGATTTCGATTTGGAATCATCGCATCTAAAATTCGTAGAACACTACACTCATTATAAACTTAGCACATTCCCATCACAATGGGGGACTGACCAGCAGCGGTAATATTAACAATGCGTTTATCTCCACACTAAATTGGCTACCATACAGATTTTAGGGAATTGTTTAAACTTCAGTTCCCATGCATTGCGGGGTCGAAAAGCTATTTCACTCCCCCAACACTAACGGTGTTTATTAAGGGCTCGCGTGTTTATTGGTCACATTAATTCTAAATCGAAATATTTATTCAAATAGCTTTTCCCGCGACTTTCTCCGCGCTTAAATGTTGAATTAGGCGATTCAGAAATCTTTCGTGCTAACTTTGAGGCCCCTTTTACCCCTTTCGAGAAAATATTTTACAAGTTATTCAAGACTTTCAATGAAGAACCATCATATATTGAATCATTCGAACGACGTAAAAATCGGCAAAGTTTCACACTAAATTTACACATACATACATACATACATACATACATATCCTCACGCCTGTTTTCCCAAGAGGGGTAGGCAGAGCACATGAATTCAAAAATCCAGTACCACGTTTAGCGATTTCAGGGTAACCAGATGGTTAAACGTAATATCGCGGTGACAGGTTGCTAGCCCATCGCCCACAATGCACTAACCCTTTCCCAGAGTCGACTCTTACGACACCCACGGGAAGAAAGGGGGAGGTGCTATTCTAACCTGGCACCACACGGGGAATTTTGAAATTTACACCTTTTCCCAAAAATCTTCCTTAGTGCTCCCCCTACGTTATGAAAGAAACTGCTATGCAAAATTTCAAGTTTCTAACTCTAATACTTTACTAGCTCCTGCGTTCGTTATCAGTAAGTCAGTCAGTCAGCTACTTTTTATATCGAAATTAAAAAATGGTAAGAAGACTATTAGATTTCAAACTAGACACTCGTACCCACAAAGGCAGTAAAAGCTTTTATCGAACTAATACTCCCTGAGCCCCAAAATCAACAAGCATTTTCATTATGTTGTTCGGAACGTTAGTAAGATAATCGGACATAAAGCTAGCTGTTAAAATCGTTGTAAGATCTTCGATCGCCTTAAGCCTCCGTTTATGAACCATAAAAAACGCATTAATAATTAATAAACTTAATGGAAGCGACGCAACAATGAAGGATGTAGATATTACTGGGAGTTGGGACTCGGATGTAAAGTCGTAAAACATATACTTGTTTTATAACACGTTTATCGCATCGTACGAATGTATTTGTCGAATGCTAATTAGAATAGGCGAGACCACCAAAGATGCCAAGTCTTAATTTCCTGGCTTTTATTTAACTTACGGTCACAGCGCAAGGAAGTCACCAAATTAATATCGCAAACGTAATTATTAGGAAATGGTTATTTGGATTTAAAGAGGCGTTGATCGTCTTTTATGAAACATGAGGATGAAGATGTCAAATCAAAACATAATTTTCAATTTAAGAGCATTCCATTTTAATTGCCGTCTTTTGTTTCTCACGGTACAGCGACTAAATTATGTATAATTAATTCTATCAACAAGTAGATAGGTACATATTTAGAGAAATTTATTTGACGATCAGTAATAATCTACATTTTAAATCAAAATGTTCGATCCTACAATACAAAGTGATCGTGTCCAAAGTCAAGCCAAAAGTTATTTATTTAAAAAAAAAAAAAACGACTAAACACCAATGCGTTTAATAATGAGGTAGCTCGTTCCACGTACGCTTTGTTTCTATATTTACACGCACGAAACAAGTTCCATACTGTCAATATTGGGCTGGCCATACAAATGAATACGTTGCAGCACAATGGGCCTTCCATTTTGACCGTTGCGTTTGTTTGTACAGACAATTCTCAGTACGCCGGGTTATACCACCAAAGCACTGCTACCAAGGCGTAACAGCTTTCTTAATTTCTATTTACAAATAATGAAGACACTTAGCAAAAAACAAAAGGGGTAGAACAAAATCAATGTATTGAACTGACCAAATGCCAATCAAACTGGCGTATTAAGGACATTTTATGGATTTTCAGATTTTTTCCTCGATCTTTGTTCGACGTCGTGTCTCTTACTAAATTTTATAGTTTCAGGTATATAAAAAAGTACTTTATTCTTATGAAGAAGTTTGTTAAAACGTGATTACTAACATAAGAGGCTTACCATTGCCACTGTACCTATTCAGTATGCCCGTTTGTTTTACAAAAACACATTTACATAACAGTCAGTAAAAGTTACTTATCATAATCTTCCTTCTATGCACACAGCTTTATTATTCATAGTGCTCGCTGCACATTTTCAACATGTTTTATACAGAATAAACTCTTGTCTTGTTAGGTACCGTTTCCACGTCGAAGGTATAAATCGGGCCGCAAAGGATAACAGCTGAGCGATCGAAAGATGCCCAAGGCTACATAAAACTCAAGTATCAGGTCTTTTAGTAGGTAGCTTCTATATTTGTTAGCTTTCATAATCTTGACATCGCTATTTGTGGGATACTAAACTGATATTATTATCATTGAGTGACTAAGGAATACAAGGTAAATATAATTGGGTTACTTGAATAAACTGTTTAATTTATATAATTAGTAAAAATTAAGAAATAATAATTCAATACAAAATTCACTTACGAGTACATGTACTAATCATATCACGCCTGCATTTCTAAATTCAGCCTGGCAGAGCACATTGATTATTAAAAGAAGTTTCATTAACTACATTTAAAAAGCGAATTCCATTCAACAAAATTTCTTAAGTACCTACCCATTTTTCATTACTTTACCATTTCTCTGGAATGAGCAAAAATCTCCATAATTTTAGATTATGATTGACTACTGACAAACATTTCAACTTAGTCCATAATTTTATAATTAAATTAACTGCTCGTTCTCCAGACTTGAAGAATTTCACGCGACTTTTAGTTCGAGTTCATAATTTAAAGCATTCACTTGTTCATTTCGAGAAGAAAAGTTATTCACGTTCGTCACTTTCTAATTACTTGGATTTAGATGATAATTAAACACCTTTTTGAATGCATAATTAGTGAGCTTTGGAGTTACCCGCTCGAGTCCAAGTTTCGATAAATTTTAGGAGCTAAAGTTGAGACTTCTGTCGGTCGAATTTGGCAAACATTTCTACTAACTCTTTTTATTTTCACTACGAAGAAGGGGAAGAGATGCAAAAAAAAATTAACAAGGTCGAAAAACGTGGCAGCACTTGAATAAAATAGCATATTGAGTAAAATAGAACGATTTTTATCTTACCCAAATATGAATACCCTATATGATATACGTATAAAGTAATTACTATCAGTGACTTACTTAACCAAACAACTCAAAGCTTACAAGTTCACGCTAAGTTTACGTCATTTTTCTTCGTTCATTAACACCAAACGTGAGAAAATATTAGTCATGCTTACCTAATTTCGTAACTGGTGGTATAATGACACTTTCAAGTGTTTGTTCGGATCTTTACTCAAAAATGTTATATCACCGAGAAATGTACGTGATATATCCAATGACATGTTTCTTAGCGTAACGATGTCAAGTTTTCTACGATGACAGTAAGCATTAGTGTTGTACGTAAGAATATTGTAGCCGATGTCACGATTTAGCACTGAAATATGAGGAATCATTACATACATACATACATATTCTCACGCCTGTATTCCCAAGAGGGGTAGGCAGAGCACATGAATTGAAAAATCCAGTGCCACGTTTAGCAATTTCAGGGTAACCAGATGGTTACATGTGATATTGCAGTGACAGGTTGCTAGCCCATCGCCCACAATACACTAACTGAAGAATCATTATCATAAAGTATTCTTGTAGTCAGCCTTTAACTTTCTGTGGAAGAGTACTTAATGTCAAAAAGACATTCTCTAAAATATTGTAGCAACCCCTAGCGCCATCTATTACAGGACACTAGAACTACGTCTACAAACATTACCTTTGTTATCGATTGTGAATCAGTTCCTAATCGTTCGGATGCAGTTTCGAAGTTCAGTTGTATAAATACAACTTTTGAATTTCTTTCCGTGGATTTCAGTCCACATGCATAAAAGCCTGCAGATAGATTTTTTATTACAGCATCAATCGCGACAAAATCTGAAAAACAAAGACATTTCTCGCTGTTACATTCTCTCTCACGAAGTTGTCTTTCTGTACAAAGTATATTTTAAGCTGTGAATAAAATCCGCAAGTAACAAGAGTGATAGTGCCATAAGTCTTATCAAACGGCTACAACATGTTCCGTCGGCACTGATTTTATCTATGCATTCCATTTCTCCCGGGCTTCCGCCGCGCAAAACGCAAAACTTACGTTCTAGGATTAAAGAGGTTCTCACAGTACGAGCATAATAATATTATTCCTTACACTTCTCCAGAGCCCCGGGCGAGGCTATTACTCATCGTTCCCAACTGGAGGGCTCTTTTTTATTGCTAGACGTGAAAAATACCAGAAATTTCATCCGGTCCGTTCAAAGTGGCTGGATTAATTCAGCAGGCACTTATTTCAAATTGGATTTCGTTCGCCGTGACTGTGATGTCTGTAAGGTCTTTATTTCCTTTTAATAGTCTTCGACTCGCTTTCCATTTACTTCCCTTATGATACCGTCGTGATGGCGAATGATAAGGGTACGCCCGGCCATTGTTCATTTCAAGGTTAAAAAAAAAAAATACTTCAAGTACAAATAAACTCGAGAAGTGCTTGCCAACTAAAGGTTTATCACACCAAACTCATCACTTCGAAACTAAGTAATTAACACTAAACAAGTTGAAATGATATCCAATTCATTCGTAGTGCATTCATGTTATTTGTAGCTTTCTATAGGCTCATTCAATTACTCTGTTAAGTAGTTGTTTAGTTAGGAGCTGGTACCAAAAGCCGGCGTGGCCTTCACCCGGTCTGGAGGATAATCGGTCATGAGATTATCCCGCCAATTACACCGTTATCCTACTACATGCCATACAATTAACTGACCGTATGAAGTAGATTAGCCCTATACAACGGCGAAACTACATACAGTACTCTCTCTAAGCTTGGGAAAGCAGTTTATTAGTAACTATCGATGCTTACGATGTGGAGTGTAAACTTAACTTGATATGAATTGCTATTTTCGGGCTGGAATTAGGTTTTTAAACAGTTTAGTTAAAATAATGTGTGTGGATCCAGGTTTATGCGTCAGTTATAGAAGTTGAATTGTCAAAGATTGGAACGTCTAACTTACATTCAAATAGGTACAGTAACTTGCAATACTGTCATAAGATGTACCTAAGGTGAATATTTTAATGAAAAAAACGGGAACTTAACGTGTTTTAAATTTATCTCGTTTAATCAAGCCTGCATTGCCGAATGGGATAGGCAGAGCGCACAAAACGCTACAAAGACAAAATATTTTTTAGGTTTTAAGGTGGTAGGTACAAATGGTACAATAGTGATAGATTGCTAGCTTATCACCTAAAATTTAACTTAATCTATGTCCCTAGTCGCCTCTTACAAGATCCACGGAAAAAATGGAGAGGTGTTATTCTAAACCCGACACGACACGGAAAATCAGGACACAAAAATAAATTTAACACTTTAATAAAAATGCTTTCGTGTTAAAAGACCTAGCAACTCCATGTAACATTTCATAGAAAAACATTTATGAATCTCCTATGTATGAACATCTTACGAAATCCCACCCTCGTGATATTCATACGGCTCAGGTACCATCAAGACCTCTTATATCCCCTCTAAAGTATGTCAAGAGCTGACCTATGCTCTCTACTGCTTCTCCTTAAAACAACAAGCTAGACAAAGGTAAATACTGCATTCTGTTTGCCCAAGTGATCGTAGGTGGGACTTGAAGGCGCGAACGCAGTATACCTCGTTCGTATAAAAATTGTGTCAAACGAACTCAAATGAAAACTTCCTATTGCATTCCGTTCTGAATAGTGGTAAAGTCAGCGACAAGAGTAGGTGGTTATTTTAGTACTTTGTTGTTCTACAAGCGGATAATTTCTACATTGTCATGTATGATCTAACAATTTTCGAACTTTGACTAGAACATACATACATCACGCCTTCCCTAATGCGATAGGTAGAGCACACGAAACCGTACATAGACAAAACCATGACTACTTATTTCACGTTTCTAAAATACTTCTTAACCTAATTCCTTAGTCTCCTCCTACAACATCCACAGAAGAAATGAAGAGGTATTTTACTAAACCCTGCACCTTATAAAAAAACTAGAACTAGAGAGATCAGAAAATAGTTTAAGAATTTACCAAACTGTTAACTCACATAACCACAATCATAATTATTATGGACAAAATAAGCGAACACGGTAGTTCTTAGTACATTTCCGATGAAGATCCCTTTCACCGCTTAAAATAACAATGATCTTGATCAAACAACGGTATTTCGTGAAGTGCCGATGCAGAACCGAAGGTTTGAATGAAACAAACAAATCACAGACAAAGAAATATCGTGATTAATCAAGCTCTACAACTGATTAGAAGGTAGCAATTTCACTTTTTCGTGCCGCTCTAAAAGCCATCGAGAAATCGATGGGATAGCTAAAGCGTTAACGAAATGAAACCAGTGGTTTTACTTTTCCAAATTAACTGATTGTTTGTAATCTTCATTAGAAATATTTGGTATGATTACAAAAAATATTATCAACAAAATGTGATTGGAATCCCAACTTGTGCAGAAAATGGTCCTGGCCAAAGAAGTAGGGTAAACTTTTGAGCCGAATACGACACGGATTGGTAGTTAGTATGTACGTTTTAGTTATCCGTATGATGTCCGATTTAGAATAACACCTCTCCATTTCTTTCGTTAATGCCGTAAGAGGCGACTAAGGATAAACTGATTTAAGTAGGTATGCTTTAAGCGACAGACTAGGCATCTCATTATTAACCTATTAACTTAAAAATATGATAGATATTAAGCGAACATGTTTTTTCTTTCAAAGAAAATACCACAGGTTTATTTAGTCACCTTCCATTTTTATTTTAGGCATTATAACGCTGATAACACATAATTAGAAATAAAAACCTCACGATTTCTGTAATACATTTATCGAAGAACTATTCTCTGAAACCAAACACGTATTTACTTAACCACACACTATGCTAGTTAGAGCCTTCACTGCACTCGCACGCAACCCGTATACCCTAACATCGATGTCAGAACTACTGTCTTGTTAGTTGTATTAGGTATTACTATGATAATATTATGTCGACGGCGATTTAACCAAGCCTTTGTTTTGTCCATGAACATGTACCAATTGTTACTGCTGGGCCATGTAAATGTTGCACTAGATTACCATTATGGGGGAGCACCAATGCAAGGCATTGCGTTAAGCCTCCCAGACTCCTATATTAAGTTAGCAAAATCTCATTAGCAGATTCTCTAATGTGCCCGCGGTGTAGTTAATATTATGATAGGGCACTTAAGAAGATCATTAAAAATGCAATTGATTGTTGTAGTGTTAATGCATAGCATCAAATTTTTTGATGATTTAGTGATGAAGTATAAGCTAACCGCATTTACTTTTTCCTCAGGTATTGTATTTAAAATCGATAAATCTCAAAGCAAATACTTTAGTACTCGTAATTACGTTTTATGCCGCGTGTTGTTGGATTTTAGAATTCCACATATCCATGTCTTCCGAGAATGCCTTAAGAGGCGACCACCTTACACAGGTGATTCGTGTGGACATACAATTCATGACTTAAAAAGCTTAATCTTATGATTTGTTTGAACATACTGGTTACTAGGAAGCCGTAATAAATACATTTGATCTTTCCTACTAGGTACAAATATTGACTAAATACACCTTTAACTTTTGTGACGTCCACAGAAGAGACACGAAGTAAGATTTTGCATATGACCCTTTAGGTACGTAATAAGAAGTTAGTCTTGCTCTGGAGCGTGGTTCAGTTCCTTTATCACGTGGGCCCTGTTATAACAGACATGTCGAAAGCTTTAAGCGCTGTAAACGTTAATTGGACATGAAACAAACTTTAACACAGCTCATTAAATTTTCGAACAAGCTACGTCGAACCGGCTTGTTGAAATTGTATATCTTATCCAATAGTATAATCCTTAACATACATTTTAAGTTGTTTTAATCATGTTTTTCGTAAATAGAATAGAATACTTAAGAATAATAATAATATTTATCTACGTCCATGTCTCTACTACATGTCCAGGTGCAATTAGCAAATGGTCTAGGTACATTAAGAAACCTGTGGTAGAATTATAATGTTAACATTACAAAATCGATAGCGACAGTATAATTTTTTTGATGCCGTGTGATGTCGGGTTTAGAATAACAAATCTCCGTTTCTTCCGTGGATGTCGTAGGCGACTAAGGAAATAGGTTAAGGTCTATTTTAGGCTGTAGCCTAGCATACTATCACTTTCGTAACTCTTAACTTAAAACCTAAAAAATATGTTGGAAATGGTTACAAAATGTGAAATAGCCATGGTTTTGAGCCGTACCAATGTGCTCCTAGTCCTGCGCTCTATACCCTTCACACTATTAACAGCGTCTTTTCTTTTTTCCAGTGCGTCTTTGGAGCGCGCTGCGTACACCTGGCTGCCAGACACCAGGATCGAGTTCTGCTCGCCCTACAGCCGCCGTCGGTCCTCGAACTCCACCATCGAGAGCGACTGATGGTACGACGGCTTCGACCAGCTCGGAGAGGCGTTGCTTTGATTAGTTTCATTACAGACTCCTTTGTGAGACAGTGATAAGGTGTGAATAGTGTGAATACTAATCAGATTTGTTTATCCATTTGTAAATAGCTTCTATGTTGAATGCGATAGGTTTAGGGTGACTTAATGACTAGTCACAAGTAAATCTAGTCTATGTGTTTATTAATAGTTTGGGTTGAATTCGAATCAACAACTTGTTACAGTTTGTCGAGATATTTTTTCTTTATTTTGTAGTCTGCGCAAACTAATCTGCATTTTCTTGACTTGTTATGTTTATATTATCATAGTATAAACTTGAGAGTTCTGTACGCTCGCGTTTCTTTCTTAGAAAATAACATTTTTGCTCATAAATTCCCTAATATTTCTTGCATTTACTTGGAACCGAGAAGAAGCGTGAAACTTCCTCATCGTTGCCTAAAATGAATATTTATGACGGGCAACGAGTAATGCGCCATTTATGGACGAAGTTAGAATGTATTCAGTTTACTTATCGAACGAAACGGAATCGCGGGTCTCTCTTGCTCCAATATACTGAGTTTGATACGGGCATTACAATGAAGGCTTTTTAAGGTTGCAACCGATGCTCGAAGTGTGGCTACAGAAATGAATGTTACACACTTTTTTTTGTTAGTATCCACTCAAGATATATGTTGCGACAGCGACACATAAAATATTAAATTTGTGAAATGACACTACTACATTATCTTTTGTAATTTTCGGAAGTACAAATTTCGTGTCTGTGATGACCGATTTTCATAGCTTTTTAGGTACTGTACCGTACATACTTTTTTGCTTTTAACCAATACCTCAAAATACTTACTTAAATTATGTTGTTTCGTTAGTTATCGTATTTATAGGTCACTTTACACACTCTGTATTATCATAGATCTCCTACTCTATCTATAACCCTCTTTTATAAGGATATGTTTTGATAAATGTGGTAATTTTATAAACTACTTCTAACTCTATTTAATTATGACTTTTGTATTAACTTTAGTAACCATAGGTTTAAGATGAAAAAAATCGTAATGTAAGACATGACACCAGCAATCATTGTTAAGTTTATTGATAAAACATACATAATTATTGAATAGTATGTAAACCATTCGCTGTGATTTTTAGTTAAGCTTTTAATTTTAAGTGTCTTTATTTTCGTAGCTGTAAAAATATTCTAACTTTCTAGTATAAAAAATAACGGATAAGAATTATTTTTTTAATGTAGATAGTCCCAGGTTTCAAGACACACGAGGAAATAATACTATGTGTAACTGTACAAAACTTATTCCCTATCTATTATGTACATATTCCATAAAGGTATAGTTAAATAAGTAAATGAGTAGGTATATAAAAGTTTGCTTTGAAATAAAGTTATGTAGGTAATATTTTTCCAATTTGAATAACAAAAAATATTTTGTTGGTAATGTTGTTTTTGTTACGAAATATTAGTTTATCGTATTTTTGTACAATTATTTATAGCTAAACAAGTTGACGAGTACGCGAATATCTACATTTTTGAAATAGGTTATGTGTTATTTTTGACTAATACTTGCAATAATATTACTTAACTTTATAGGTACCTAAATTCAATGAAAAGCTCACAATTTTGAAGTATAGCAAGTAAGCACAGCGCAACTTTAACTATGTTTTATGTCATTAAAATTATAACTATGTATTTGTCATTAACATACAGAAAAAGTTTCCTTCACTTTTAAAGTACTAGCTATCTGAAAATACTTATATTTATTATAATTTGTTTAAATTATTTACAGTAATGAAATACTTTGTACGCTGACTTTGTATAATATTATAACAATTTACTGTACCAAATAAATTAAACATTGTCAAGTTGTACCAAAAACATGTTTTGGCAACAAAGTTCTGTATTAATCAAAATTAATTGTATCATTTCAAACCCTCTACAAGTTTATTTGTTTCATAAAATGCTAGCTTTACATTTACACTGTGCTATATTAAAACCAGTACAAAATAAAAAGTAAAACAACAAAACATAACAAACAATGTTTTACCAAATTTAGAAAAAGCTGCAGTCCTTAGGGAAACTCCTGAAACCAGGCCGACCGAAAAATACAATTTCAAACTTTGCTTACGCTTTACTCTAAAACCAACAAAAAGTGCCAACCAAGTACAGTTTATACCTATTTGTAAATGAAGGTACAAATACAATAAATGTCACCATAAGGAAGTAGCTACTTTATATTTTATTCACTGCAGCCATGAACTATGCTGATTCTCAACTTGGCACAAACAATTATCAAGTAGACTTAGTTATTTGTACTGTGATTACACTTTCACTAGTTCGTGTCGAAACTCGATACAACGCTTTTGTTTCGTTTTTCGTTTCGTACTTTTTTGACGTCCTTTTGATTTGGTAATGCGGCAAATATCAACTCCATCAGAGTTCACAAATGCGCTCTAGCATGCTAACACATTCACTGCTACCAACGCAATACATGCGTTTTAATAACTTTTAAAAGTTGTGTTGTTTACACATTGTGCGTTCGCGGCACTTGAAGAAGGTATGGCTCTAAAACATCGTTTCTTACCTCGCCATATCGAGATGGGTCGCAGGACTGCAATCACTGCATTAAATTTCATTTGTTTTTAATGGTTGCTTGGGTCGCGAGCTTCTAATACATATTTTTGAATTTTGGGTCGCCAGACAAAAAGGTTAGGTAAGAACCGCTGCTCTAAAAGATGACAGTGAATCCGTTATTGTGTAAAACTAACCTCAAATTTGACTAATCCGCTTTCAATATCAGACAGAAAAAGGTAACCTAATACCAATCGCATAAGAACTATATTCCCAACCTAATCAAGCGTGTCATTGCCGACACAAGCGTAAATTAAAGCCATAATTAGCGTGACTCGCTCGTCACAGCTTCCTGCGACAATCTTATTAAAGTTTCCTGTCCTTAAATGGATCCTTGCAGCAACAGCGGTTTCCAGCTACGACACCGTGCCTTATCCCTGTACCACGAGAAAGGTAAAGTATAACACTGAAATTGAGTGAGTAGCTTTAGGCTTGAAATAGTGCTCGACCGACGGTCAGCGCTGACCGTCGGTCGAGCACTGTTTCAAGCCTAAATCGAATCCAAATCACGCGCGTACCGTCAGCGTAGCTGTGTGCGCGTTCAAGACTTGCATAGATATTGCTACGCCGACCGACGGTCAGCGCTGACCGTCGGTCGAGCACTGTTTCAAGCCTTACAATGCGGCACTGGATGGACTAGTTGAAGTCGTAACTTTTAACAGGCCAGCAGTGTAGTGCAACCTAGGGTTTCGAACATCACACTGTGTTCAAAAAAAGAGTCGTTCATTAGATTTGATAAGATTTTCATTTAAATAATGTAAGTAAGTATAATCAGTGGCGAAACCTACATTCATTAAAGAGGAACCTTTTCATCTATTTTGAAGCTTTGTAAGAGAGAAGCAATTTCATCGGTTTTCTAATTTTAATTTTCTATTAAAACAATAAATTAACATTAGTGCAACTACTGTTTTTAGCTTAGTTTTATTAGATATAATTAAAGGTAAGATCATTTTGTTCACTGTGTTTCAATGTGCCGACAGATGAAAAAGAAGTGAGTTTTTGTGGAGCGTGCAAGTTCGGAACGAATTAGGCTACGTGGTTTGTATGAAAGGAACGATTCGGCAAGATGAAAGGATTAATGCCTTAATGTATAAAATAAATGTAGAATTAAAGTAAATATTTTTTTATAAATAAACATAGTCAACTGTAAAATGTAAGTAATTCGAATCAAAATGAAATACTTAGAACAAAAGTCGAAAATTACAAAAATGCTTTGGCACGTGCTGGTTTAATCAATACACCAACATTAAAAACCAGCTAAGTGCGAGTTGGACTCGCGCACGTAGAGCTCCGTATCGTTGTTAAGATAAATGAAACGCAAGTAAATTGGGGTTTATTATTTACGATGCATAAAAAGAAACACCAAAGAAATCACAATTGTATGGAAGCCCCGTATAAAAAGAATTATCTTATTTCATTTTTAGTATTTATTTTTATAACGCCCATAGAAATACGTAATCTGTGAAAACTTCAAAAGCTAGCACGGTTCGTGATATGCAGCCTGGCGACGGACGGACAGACAGTGACGTCTCAGAGCCGTCTTCACCTTTTGGATACGGAACCCTAAAAACACACTCGTAAAATGTTCATTGCGTATGATTGCATAGCGCGTTTCAGTGCACCGTCACGGTCACGAATCGCATTGAAAAGTTCCACCTGAGTTTATTTGAGTTATTCGATTACGGGGTTATTCCCGCCGTGTTCATTCTTATTCGATCAGTGTGGTCTCAAGATTTCCAGCACTCTAGCGCTCTCTGTCTCGCTTTGCCAAATTGTTCGTGACTATGAGAGAAAGAGACGGCGAGTATCAAAACCAAACGATGCTGATTTGTTAGACAGTACAGTTTTCATTTCACTTCATTTTAGAACACAGCAACCTGCAACATGATGGCTTCCATTCCTTCAGTATAGGAATCTACCCAAAACTTTCAACAAACTGGTTACTCATTTTCCGACCATAACATTCCATGGCACTGTACTGCTACTTACTTTAAAATTGCAACTTAGAATTTAAAAAACTACAATTTACAATATATTGTCAGACTTATAGTACATACTGTAAGGCCGGCTCGCACACATGCGCACCGGCACCAACACCAGCAGCCGACTACCCGCAGCCGCGTCGCAGCGCCCGCGCCGA
>BHDV01038475.1:212553-225007 GCA_005406045.1 Adoxophyes honmai | reverse complement strand
AATATAATTGTCTCAATTTCGTGTCCTAATTAATACAGGATAAAATGCACCAAATTTCAGTATTTTATGGAACTTTATACTTGAGTTTCGGTTTCGGTTTCGGTTTCGGCCGAAACTGAAGCCACTGCCGAACATTCGGTTTCGGTTTCGGTTTCGGCCGCAAAACCAGTTTCGGTCGGACACTAGTTGTAACGTGTTCAGTAAATGTACCGTAGTGTTGCATCGTTTTGTGTTTAATTCTGATCTCTCGTTAACAGTAACTAAGCAAGTACAAAACATAAACATTACACCTGTATTTCTAAATGAGGTATGCAGAGCACACGAAACGGGACATAGTCTTAAGGCATGACAATGTAAAGATTGTTTCATTTTGCATCGAGAAACAAAAATCTACTACAGAACAGGTATTTTGTTGTTTAGAATGCATTTAAAGTGACTGTAGTCATTTGTAGGTACAGCCACTTCCTTTTTGACATCCAACTGGCGAACATATGAGACGTTAATGTTCACTTACACAATCAGATCCAAATCCCAAATGCTCGGAAACAAGTGAACGAGATTTTGCTGTCAAGAGCACTCAAAATCATAAAACTATTCAACAGTTAGTCATATTTAACCCCATATAGATCATAGACCAGTAAAACCATTACGGAAGTAAGAAAACAAACAGCTCCGTACATTATCAACATTATAAGTACGGCCAATCAAAATGACTCAGGACCCCAACCAGCGGCGATCGACCCCTCAATTTGCTAGCAACCGGAACGCATCCTCGTCCGATCGGGGTTCTTTCTCACTGGCCGCATGATTATTGAATAGGTGTTTGTATGAGTGTGCGGGGTCGAGTACGCAGGAACGATTACGCAAGCCGAGCTTCCCCGAGGAGCGAGGTCGTTGGCAATGGACGCAGTTCAATGTCACCAAATGTATCACCGAGCCGTACACGCCGGCCGGCCAGTCTTGATACTCGCTTTTTATTTTAATTGCGCGCACTGTCGTTGGTAGCGATTTTCATTCTTTATTAATTTTATTACGTACCTACATAACATCGCGAACCGGGATTGTTGAGCCACTTACCTATGTTTGTAACTTGGTCGTGTAATACTAATCCAATAGCTAACATCTAGTCGGTCACATCGGTCATTGATTACACGTCTAAATTGCGAACAGTGGCAAGTGGCTCAACTATCCCAGTTCGTGACTGTACATTCAATGACTCCTATGTTCCCAATTGGGTTAGGCAGAGGACACGAAACGGAGCATTGACAAAAACTATTTCACTTACGACTACCCCTTGTGGTATCGAATGAGAATAATAACACCTCACCATTTCTCCCTTGGATGTCCTAGAGGCGATTAAGGAAATAGGCCAAAGTACGCTTTAGACAACTGACCTTTCACTATTACAACTCTTTCAAATGTTTCTAAAAATGGCCGCGTAACGTGAAATAGTAATTGCATTTTTGGGTAAAGTTTACTGTTCAATAAAGTTCAATTCGATTTTTTTTTAATTACAATGCAAAATTTAACAAAGCCGTCAATGTCGGTAATTATTGTCTAATTTACCGCTTTATGGACTTTTTCATAATAATTTAATCACTTTATAGAAATAATCGATTTCTCTTAAATACATTAAAAATACTCTATTACTTTACATGGTTCAGAATATAACATTATTCTGTTTATACACATGAGTGAAGTAACAAGAACTTTTTCCACTTCCTTAAAAAGGTGAAAATAAAAATTCCTCGTTGCTCTTATTTTATCGCCATGTACACGTTCGCCTTTTCCATAATGAAAAGTAACTGAATACATGAGATATGGTCGACCGTAGAACGCATTTCAGGTTTGTATTTGACCGATTTTATTAATGTTTTATCTACCACACAAGTCATGTCACATTGAAGTGGAAAAATGTTCAGTTTTTACTGTGTTACTATACAAAAAACCACAATTTTATATATGCACGAATTCTTTCGTACCAGGCTAGCAATCTGTCACTTCTTTCATTTGTTTTTACCTTAAAAATATTCTCATTTACAGTAAACGATGTAGTAATATTGCATTGATTGACTAAGAAAATCCTTATAACGTTTACTGTGACAACCTCCTATGATGGGTCAGGAATCGATTAATTCTACTGTAATATTAACTATAACTGAATTTCAACAACCAAATCGTTACACATTTTGTAAGTAAATCCAAGACATCGTTAGTAATTATAATACCGTTTGTATTAAAAACATTGTTACAAACTGTAAAAGTGTTATTGCACTAACCATTTCCAGTTTTCCCTTTAAATTCCAGAGAAAAAAGTAAAAATTTAGTCAGTTGAAATTCAAATTTTAAAATTAACAGCGTCTTTAACTTTTTTTAGTTTAGGACTCGAAGAAGAACTCGAGAAGTCTTTACATTCCGAAGTACTTTAAAAAGACAACGCCCTCGAGTCAGAAGACAACTCACAAGCTCGTAACGCTCATCACAGACTACGCATAAACGATAACATTTTATCTGCGTATAAATGCCATCTTTCTATATGTCGGTGCCAACAGATACTTGACGGTAAATCTGCGCTGTGTATGTTAGATTACTGAATTGTATAGGGAGCGATATTAACAGATCTGTTCAGTACCTAACAGATATCTTAGCGTATCTCCTAAGTGTGTGACACGCTTTAGTGTACCGCAAATATCAAGAGCGGTCGCGCGCGCTACACGGCCGCGCTCCTGACCGGGTCGTCGACCGCGCTTTTCGGCAGGCGCCCCGGGTTTCAGCTGTAACGCGATCCTGCACACATGCGCACGCACACGCTGCCCAGGCGCATACGACATCTGCCGATAGTGGAACCGGAAAACCATTGTCCGAAATATTGGAACCGATATCTGGTGCGATGGGTTTCTAATGCGGTGTTGTTGAAGTAGGCAACACTAAATCGGTATTTTTTGAATTTTAATACTCGACGCAAAATCGCTTGCTTCGCTAGTGCTATGTTAGATCAAAAAGTTATTAGGAGATTTACAGCAGATCGTTGTCGCAATAAATGTTACAAATAATTAAATTTCCTTTGCACTTTGCAGACAAATAACGAACATCAAAATATAATAAATTACAATATTAATCATTTGATCACTCCTACAAATATGTCATAATATAACAATGACACTTGATAGTTTAATTTTATTGTAATAAAAAATGAAATATTTAATAAATCTTGAAATATCTCGGAATTATAAAAAAAAACGAAGACTTCATTTGCGCTATGTAGCACCCGACCATTATCCACAAGAACAGACAGCAACGCCACGTTTCAGTAGACAAATGATTTAGTTTCAGCCGTGACCTGCGTGACCTTTGAACTTGGGCGGACGTACCCTTGACTCGAGCAGCCACGGTCTTTACCCCTCTATAATTAGACCTCGGTACTGATAACGTTTTAGTATTTTTATACGCCACGGCATTCCAAACGACAACTGCCTGTGGTGTTCTCTCAGGTGACAAACTCGACGACGAGGTGTCAAAATTAGCTATTACATATATTCTATGGAAAAGTTGACTGCTAAAGTTGATAGTTACGTTAGAAAATAACACTGTTCTTACATTCTGATGATATAGATTTGACGTTACGTTGCTTATAGTGAGGTATTTTATTCATTTGTTTTGCAATATTCATACTCGTAATGTGTACTTATAATTAGGTACAGGGACACTGGGGTATAGCCAGGTATAGTACCTACTTTAACGCTAATACTTACATTTATAAATACTTGATTCCAAATTTACTGTTCCCGTTAGTATGTAGTTTCCTATAATTTAACTACATATGAATGAGTTACGTAATTTGTTGACCAGTAGAATGTAAAAATAAACCTACTCACCTGTTTGATATGCAAAACACATTTTTCATCATTTAGAGAGCAGTTTTTCGCTTTATTTTGTAGCATCCAATCCCGCTCAGCGAAAATCTGCAAATTTGTTCAGTTGATTCACTTCCCTGATAAGAAAAAAAAACGATTACCTATTATTTTCTAATTGGCGAATTACAGATTATGACGAAGTTGGGATCATGCTCTACATAGGTATTTGTGACGTCACATTGAAATTGGAGTGAAGAGTATGAGACCCGAGACCCGAGGCCTTGGGCCTTAATTAACGTTTATCCCTGGTTTAAACGTAGGAAGCTGTAGTCTCTTTCTACCAACCATGGTTAGAACGAGACACGTTTCTAATGTCAGGGATAAAAAAAAGTGTGCAACTGTACCTACCTGGTGTGTCATCGTACATCGCGCGGAAACATACAGCATCACAGCACACATAGGTACACGTAGTTTCATCAAGATTACTAAATTAGGCACCAAAGAGAAAACTTGGGTGGGCCTTAATCATTATTTTTCCATAACACATCCGCAGTTAGTACCTATTTATATTTACGTACGTTTTTGAAGTATCTAATTTAGACACGACGTAGATACGTTTGGTAAAAATAAAATGTCTCCTACTCCTAAGCATTAAGAGGTTGTTCACCCAGTGTTTGGGTGTCGCCCCTCCTTGGCAGGGCAACTATTTGTCAAAAGATACAAACTTAGGTTGCTTCTCAATTTACACGTTCAAGACTATGGACAGGGGCCACCTGCTGGTGGAAACTGTCGACTACACTTGTAAAAAACTCGAGAACCAATAAGCATCACGGACGTCCAACGTTGATAATTGTTAATTGCACTTTTTGAATGCGCATTTGCACATACGTCATTTTTCATTCGCAGTTTTGTCTTCCGCAATTTGTGCCTTGACCCCGCAATTCATCTGAACTGCTCTGACGCAGGATTGATGCAACGACAGTTGCGTGACAGAGGAAAAGAATGCATTAATTAGCTCCATCTCTTACCGTTGCAGTACGATGCCTATTAAGTATTAATACATGGTTCTATGACAGATTGCCCCAACTTTGAATAAGTAGTTAAAACGTTCGTAATCGGCATAAAAATGTAACGAATATTTTGTCACCGGTTTTAAATTGAAAGCTATGGATATAAGTTAAGCGTCCACAGGTCCGCATCGGACGCATCTGACGCATCGGATTCAATTAGATGTGTGGCGAAATGCGATGCGTACAATGCGGACAGGTGGACGCACTTGTATGAGTTTCTATACAAAGAAAACTACAATCCGTCGCGTGCGATACGTCCGATGCGTACGATACCGACAAGTGGACGCTTCAGCTATAGTGAACGGAAATCGGCTCAAATCTGAAATAGGTACCAAAATATGAACTAATGAAGATAGTAATTTTATCCTGTTCTATTCAGTAATTCAGTTCACTCATTAACTAGGTAGCAATGCACAAATTAAAAACGCTTTTCGATTATTCGAAGGTAAACAAACGGTCTCACTTATGGACATAAAATGTATTACTGAGAAACCCCAATCTTACAGGGTTTTAGAAAAAAATGTAAACGTTGATGATGACTATACTTAATTTGTCATTGTCATACAAAATTTATTAGTTAGTTTTAGATGGTCAAAAAACTTCAGTTAAAAGTAATTTTTTTTGCATACATCCATATATTCACGCATACGTTCCCAAATGGGGCAGGCAGAGCACACGAAACGTAAAATAGAAAAAACCATGGTTATGAACTTATGACTATTTCACGCTTCGCAGCCACTAGTAGCATCATTTTGAGTTTGAAAACAGATGGATGTTTTAAAACTTTTTGTTATTACATAAATGGTCACTGCTCGTGATTCCAAGCATACTTAAACCTTTTTTTTTAATTCCCTCATGGTTTTTATTTTCACGAAATTAGCTTTCTACTTCAAGCATCGGCTGTAAAGCCAACAAACTTTTTCCACGTCCAAAAGCGACGCGAACGATTTTTTTATTACTCTTTTCGAATCATCTCGGTATGTAAAACATACTCGTTTGAATTGCAACTCATCCTCACTCGAATCCGCCTCAAATTCCGCAATGAAATTGAAATCCGCGATTACTTTGCACCCGCGGCGTTTACCGACAGTCTATCGAGCGTTCTGTAAAGTTTAATCTAACTCTTTCAGTCTGTTTAGCTGCAAAGCAGAAATGTATCCAGTTTCCACTAACAGCCCCGTTCCCCGTTGCGGCAAATTCATCGGAATTCCGAAAGCTTTGAATAACGCGCCGAGAGGAATATCGTACACCGTTTTGGCAAATGGACTCGAATGTCATCCAGCCTTTTGTTAATAGCATTTCCTTGTCCGGTTTTAATGTTTAAAGGGGTTTAGGATTTCATCCCTAATTTAACAGCGGTAGTTCTTTGGTGGGTACCATGGAAATGGTATTTGGAAATGCAATATCACCGTCGTCAAAATAGGAACTCTCCTATTTTTGTCTCAATGCTGGTAATTTTCCTTTAGATGTGGATGTGAATTGCAATTTCCATACATATGGTTGCGTATACCTGTAATAATAACACCTCTCTGTTTCTTCCGTGGATGTTGTAAGAGGCGATTAAGAAATTAGATTAAGGTATATTTTAGGCGTGGGTAGGCCCCCCGCAAGGTGGACCGATGACTTGGTGCAAGTCGCAGGAAGCCGCTGGATGTGGGCAGCGCAGGACCGGTCATTGTGGAGATCCTTGGGGGAGGCCTATGTCCAGCAGTGGACGTCTGTCGGCTGATAATGATGATATTTTAGGCACCGTGTGGTGCCGGGTTAGAATAGCACCTCCCCCTTTCTTCCCGTGGGTGTCGTAAGAGTCGACTCTGGGAAAGGGTTAGTGTATTGTGGGCGATGGGCTAGCAACCTGTCACTGCAATATCACGTTTAACCACCTGGATATCCTGAAATTGCTAGACGTGGCACTGAATTTTTAAATTCATGTGCTCTACGTACCCCTCTTGGGAATACAGGCGTGAGAACATGTATGTATGTATGTATATTTTAGGCGACGGACTAGCAACCGGTCATTACTTGCCAACTCAAAACCTAAAAAAAATATGTTAGTGGCCACGAAACGTGAAATAGTCAGGGCATTTCGTGTTTCACAAATAAAAGGTAAAACAGTTACACAACACAAGTAACTTACACAACTTTCCGAAATTATCAGAAATTTCCGATTGGTAATATATGTTACCTACATACTCGTACATCACGCCTGTGCTCCCAACTGGGGTAGGCAGAGCACACGAAACGCGACATAGACAAAACCATGATCATGACTATATCACGCTTCGCAGCCACTTCTAGCATAGTTTTAGGTTTGCAAAGATGGAAGAGGTAGAATAGTGACAGGTTGCTAGCCTGTCGCCTAAAGCATACCTAGACCTATTTCCTTAGTCGCCTCTTACGACATCCACGGAAGAAATGGAGAAGTGTTATACTATCCCGAAACCATAGGGAAAATAGCAAATAATAGTATCAACAAACTTTAAACAATTGGTTTGAACGTAAATATTTTTTTCATCACACTTACTCGTGGTGTTATGACAAGCGCCTATCCTATAGGACAAAGGGAGTTATAGCTTTAGTTTTAAAATTGCAAAAGTTTGTATAGGTAGGTACGTTAGTTCAGACTAAGAAGGGTACAAGTTTAAAAATAATATATTATAATATTAATTAGTATAGGCCAATTTTTGAATCCAAAATTATATACATAGATGCATGAAACTTTATAAATGTGTTTCACCGCGTTGTTCCATATGTATTTTTTATAAATTTGTTTGAACCCTTTTGGCAGAATCTGGATGTATGACCATTCGAATTCTGTACGAAACATAGTTCTTGTATGTGGTATATCATTCGAAAAAAGTGGCAATAGACCTAAACGTGATGACAGCGCAATCGGAATGGCGCGGCGCGGTGGCGTGACGTCATTCATTTTCCGCAATTTTTAGTTTTTCCTCGCAAATGTGATGAAAATCATTGTGTGTATCACGGGCAGTAAAGGAATTACAAACTCGAGTCATAAAAGCCATCCGCCCGCGGCTTCGGACTTCTAACAGACACTCGTCAGTAATATTCACAATGTACTATTACTCGCTTAACTTTAAATTTGAGATGAATAAAAATATAAAACATGGCGCCAAATATACTGACTTTACACACAAAACTGTAGACACACACTTCAACCTCACAATTATAAAACCGAACGTTTACGCAAAAAAAAAACCAGAACTGTATGTAACTCGTATCAAAGTTTGTTCATCGACGAGTGGAAAAAAAGCTAAAACGAACTTAAAAGTCTGGAGCTTCAAATGTCCAGCGACCGGTGGTAGAGTAGACGGATGCCTTTTTAAATACCAAATTTTGCTTGCTCCTTACAGATTCATGGATTCTGTGATTTAAACGAGTGTCAAGCGGGCCCTGCGCACGTCACGCAGCAAATTAAGTCTACGGAAAGCTCCTCTCAGCTCGGTTTTGCCTGTATAAAAGGAAATCGGAATAAAACTTTGTAAACGAGAAGGTATTTTGAGACGTGACGTTCAGTGGCCGGTGTGAAAATGTTGAAAAACATCGCACAACTACAGACCATGAATTTCAGTTTATCATTTGTGCAATTTTAAACTGTTTTATTTGGCTTACCCCGTTTGGATTATTCTTTATTCGTTCATTTATTCCTTCTTTGTTGGGTCATATTTAGAGATTGAAGTTTCACCCTCTTTCCGTCAACTGATTGATCTGAAATTTGGTATACGCTTTTAGTTTTGAGGGCAATACAATAATGTATAATCGTTATTATTTTAAATTAAAAAAGGTCGCCGCTACAAAATGGCGGATGATTTATTTCTTACCAACCCCATCAATATGGGTATCAATGTAAAAACTCAAAAATTAATTAAAAAAACTTTTAAGTGAAACGGTTTCCTAAGGCTCGATTCACACCAGAAGAGCAGCGCAGCGCGGCGTAGCGCAGCGACCCGCTCCGTAGAGAATGCGCGAGGATTCCTGCGACTGTTCGAGAAGCCGCTGGAATGCGTAGGAAGTCGCTGGAATTTACATAATTATTGACATATTGACAATTATGTATTGACAGCGGCCGTCGCGACTAGTCGGGCATTCCCGCGACAGCTCGCGCAGTCGCACGGCTTTGTTTATGGAATGCGCTGGAATTCCCGCGGATCCGCGGGCATCCGCGCGCATCGTTAGAGTTTCTCATGCGATAATAAGTCTTATTGTAATGAAAATAAAGTTGAAATTCTCATGACAATGAAACTGCGCTCCGCTACGCCGCGCTGCGCTGCTCTTCTGGTGTGAATTGAGCCTTATGCATCGATTAGACTAAAATAAAACCGTGGGGCACGTCAAATGTCTACAATGGTCTATTAGAATGTTCCCGAGAGGGGTAGGCAGAGCACATGAATTCAAAAATCCAGTTCAACGTTTAGCAATTTCAGGGTACCCAGATGGTTAAACGTGATACCGCAGTGACAGGTTGCTAGCCCATCGGCCCATCGCCCACAATACACTAACCCTATATTGTAGCGTCACGAGATAACAGGGAGTTTGACGTGCCCCACGCTTTTATTTTAGTCTAATCGATGCATAGAAAACCGTTTTATTAAAAAAGTTTTTTTTTAATGTTATTTCGAGAGAGTCTCGAATATTTCGTACAAATTTTGTGATTTTCTCTTGTGTTCACCGTACATGCACTGTACAGTCAGCGTCTGAAACATGGTTACACTTTGGTACTTTGTCACTGTGATCGCAGTGACAATTTCATGCGAGAGTTCAAATATGAGGTTAATTAGAAAAGGTACTAAAGTGTATACATGTATCAGACGCTGACTGTACACCATGCCGTGTAGTTTCGGGTTTTGAGTAGCATTTCTCCATTTCTTCCGTGGATGTCGTAAGAGGCGACATCGCAAGAGGATACATCACGTCTGTCTTCCCAAATTAGGTAGGCAGAGCACACTAAACGCTACATAGACAAAACCATGACTATTTCAAGCTTCGAGGCCACTCCTAGCATATTTTTTAGGTTTTATGTTGGTAGGTTCCCCGTGTGGTGCTGTGTGAGAATAGGACCTCCCCCTTTCTTCCCTTGGGTATCGTTAGAGTCGACTCTGGCAAAGGGTTAGTGTATTGTGGATGATGGGCGAGCAACCTGTCACTGCAATATCACGTTTGACCATCTGGAAACGCTCTGCGCGCCATTCAGAGTTTTTATTGCTCCGCAGACTCGACCGCAAAAGTCTGTCGTCTGCGCGCGCCTAAGTAAAGCACACAGCATTGCTGCGACAGGGTTGTAAAAATGCATCTCGGGTATAATTAGATAACAGTGTAACGGACGCGCTCATAGAGGTCTAGTTTAAGTTGTTATTAGTTTATGGTTTTTAGTTTCTTCTTTGATGCTGTCACTGTTTTAAATATTGCTTGTTCGAAGTCAGCCGCCAATGGTATATGTGTTTTTTTAAGTTTACTTTTAACTAATAAATTTTCTCTGTTAATATCTCGTTTGGATTAGCCCTGAGCCGCCTACAAACATGACTTTGGATTTGACCACACTTCACATCTAACATTTCAGGTCCTCAAACTCAGGGATAGCTAAAACCTTTTTGTGAAAGTAGCTATATTTCTATTTTTTCTAAATTCTTAAAAAACGGCTTTTCCTACTCAGAATCGAGCGCGCAATCGAAACTGACATTTAAAAGTTTACCAACACAAGTTCCATTTTCGACAAAACCTTTTTTTGCCGACTGTACTTTTATCAACTATACTTCAATGTCATCCACCTTAGATTATGTGCACCAGATTTCAAGTCAATCAGACCAACCGTTGAAGAGTTCCATGCCATTTCATTCGTATATGAGTTTTTTGTATTTCGTTTGTGCAAAATTTGTAAACATACATACATACAAAAGTGAAATTAAATAAAAGCTTGTAATGACCCAAATTGGTTTTCATTGCGTTTCTTCTTATATTACTTTCAGGTATTTCGGTCACAAAATGAAAAATATATGATTATATTTTAAAATTTCACCGAATACCGGTTATGAGTAGGAGAATCAGTTTTTTTTTAATCAAGACATTTTTTTTTTTAAATGATCGAGGTAAAGGAATACCCATAGAAATACATGTTCCTCATGTCCACTTCTCTACTCGCGTCGCCTGCGCACACCGACACGAGCCACGAGTACCCACACTCGCACAGAGATAAGAGGGGCCACTGACCCCGCGGGGAAATGCCCACTGAAATTATTAGTAGAAAGCAGACTGAAAGCATGGAGTCATTAATGCAGTTAAATTATAATAGATTCGGTCTGAAGTGCATGCGTGCTTTGGACGTAACTTACGACCAAACGGTTTCAGTTATATCTACGATCTTTTTAATTTTTAACTCTCCTTGGTCTTAACAATAAGATTTTTTTTATTACACGCTGTTACCCATGACTGCATAGAATGTCGTTATCGCTATGCCGATGGAATTACGAACAGAAGGTTCCCTCTAGAACATGTTTTGACATAAAAATGTGACTCTTTCGACTGTTTTCTGCTTGCGTCATAGAGGATAGAACCTATAGAGAAACAATGTTCGCAACCCCGGTCCGCAAATAGTTTGTTGATTTCAACATACTAAACGTCACCGTCACTGTCACAGAAACTGTACAGAGCCAATAACCGTAGAGAAAAAGGCACTAGCGTTACGCGCAATCTTGGACCGGCCAATAAGAGCACAGCAATCACTTCAATTGTTTTGCGGAATAATTTCCGAACAACCAAGATGACATTAGTACTCTATAGATTCTATCCTCAATGGCTTGCGTAGACCTAGGTCCTAGACAAGGCTAAGAGTACCCAAAATGCGGAGTGGACCTTCCCTGGTTTTCCTTCCTTCCCAACAAAAAGTATCTCCATACCAAAGATTGAAGTAATGGGTACGCTACAAAAAGTAAAAGAGAGACAAAGTTACTTCCTCGTCCCATGATGTTAATAGGGATGGGGGGATTGGACATTATGAACTAAATTCTCATATTTTAAATTTGACACTTAAAGCCATTATTGTTCCTATTTGCAATCCTGTACAAAATTTTAAAGCGAAGAATAAAGCGCCGAATAAGTAGTCCCTTACATTCTACCTGTACCAATTTTGATTCAGCATTGTTGGGTTAAAAGTATTTATACCTACCTATTTTGTTCTAGCTGGAATATCTAATTAGAATTAGTGCCAACATAGATAACTACAACGTAGAACATAATTTACTCTCGGAAAAAATACTTCTTACAAGCTAGTAAACAAATTTTGCAAATGAAAAAGACAGGTAAAACGTATTCCAAAGTAATTATATTAAGGTTTGGTTTAATCGGCGCTAAAAACATACTACTTAGTACATATTACGTTGTTTCTGCACTGCTGCACCGAAATCGCTATAAAATTTACCATTCATACCAAAGTTGAAAAATTATCGGATAACTCACGTTTAATAAATCAAGTTTAGCTCGACATGTTTCGGACTAATTCGTAGCCCTTCATCTAGG
>BHDV01038475.1:129754-206799 GCA_005406045.1 Adoxophyes honmai | reverse complement strand
TGAATTGCTTCGAGAAAAGGATGGTACGGCCGTGACGCTTTTTTGCTCGACTTGGTGGGGGCACGGCCGTGCCCCCAGATTATAAATCATCCGTTTGTCGAAGTACCTACAAACAATTACGAGTGAATGTTTTTAACATCATTTCCTTTTATTCCCGTTGCTCGTGTTTTAAATTCAATACAGACGGTAATTTACAGCAGCTTTATTTTGATTTCCAACGATTTTGCGCGGATTTTCCTGGTTTTAAAAATTGTATCAAAGTCGTTCCGCTATCTCCTTTCAGGTCATTATAGAAAGAAAGGTGAAAAAAAGGACGAGCCTTCTTTCGATTAATTACGAATAAATGTTAATTAATTAACAGTAAACAAAAACAAGGATGTTTACAAAATTGATAATCCTTTTGGATCCAATTATCCAGTTACAAAAATATATTTGTTTATCAAACTTTTTTCTTGTTTCTTGGGGGCGGTCAAATTGTTTTATTTTGGGACTTTATTCAGTAAAAGAATATGACGTCAGCCCCGTTAAAACAACTCAAACCAAAAAAAAAATGCAGAACTAAAGAGACTTCGCTTCGTAGCACCAACTAATTAATCTCATGTTTCGACAGAACCCTATAATGGCTAATCTCTGGTTAATCTCATTAAAGATCAAACGATTCATGTACAAATAGTCGCGAACCGGGATTGTTGAGCCACTTGCCACTGTTCGCAATTTAGACTTAGACGTGTAACCAATGACCGATGTGACCGACTAGATGTTAGCTATTGGATTAGTATAACACGACCAAGTTACAAACATAGGTAAGTGGCTCAACAATCCCGGTTCGCGATGGTAGGTACATACAGTCACGCCTCTGTTCCCAAATGGGATAGGCAGAGCACACGAAACGTGACGTTAACAAAACAATGACTTTTTGAACGATTGAAAGTTAAAAAAACTTAAACAAAGGAACACAAAACAACTTCATAATTTACTGAATCAGTTAGGGCTGGTCCTACTCAAGTCTGTGTTTACAGGACTCGCAAATATAAGGGCGGTTGCAGACTGTCGTTTCTCTGCGTCGGTCGTTTTCCTCACGCGCATCACGTAGATGTACTCAGTCTTCGAGACAATTTTTTAAAACTTTCGTGGTTTTCACTAACATATTTGAAAATCTACAGATCTCAAATATCATTCATAATATTGTATCTGAAAGTAGTATTTTGTTTGGTCAATGGGCCTAAAGTTCCACATTCACCGACTGAATTGGTCAATTTACACCAATCACCCAGTCCCAAATAAGGCAATATGATACTAGTACTAGACAACGGATAAACTTACTTATAAGTAGGTATCCAAGACTCGAAAACAAATTTTCGTAATCTTCATGCAAATATTTGCCCCGACCGGGAATCGGAACCGGGACCTCAAGCTCCAGTCAGGTTTTTTTTTTTTAACAAGTTTTTCATCTACGGACTCGTGGTCCGTACCTTGATGATTTTAGGATATATATATATTTTTTATTTTAGTTTAACTGTGCGCTCCGCGTAAGACACAACAGTTTTACAATAGTGTGCTCTTAAAATTAATTACAACTAGATTTTTTTTTTCTTTTCCTTTTTTTCTTTTCCCTTCCCTCGTCCTTTCCCTTCTTTTCCTTTCTCATTCTTTCCTTCTATTCTTTTTTTTTTCTTTTTTTATATGATTTCTTCCTCTTTCTCTCTTCATTCTCTTATAATTAATTAATGAATAAAGAAACTAAACAAATGTCAAATCCGGGTTAGCCAGATGTTATTGGCTATTCTGCAGCATTGTGTTTATGGCGGCCGAATCCCTCGCCCACATCGCCATCCGCAGGTTGTAATCTTTGATGGTCTCATCCGTGGCCTTCTGCGCCGCTATTATGAGGCCAGCTACAGCATCCTCACGGAACACGTCCGTGTAATACGTGCAGCTGACCGTGTGGCGCGAGATGGCCACCACCGCGTGAGGGAGACTTTTCATTAGATCGGGGACCCCACCGACCAACCTCACAATCACCACGTCCTTGTAGGTGAGTCCCTGCGCTTCGTGTATTGTTAGAGTATCCAGTCAGGTTTTCTAACCCCTGGGCTATCCTGCCGTTAAAATATTATTCGATCAGCCTACTTCGACAATGTTTTAACTGTTATTTAAACTTTCAATTTAATTGTTGTACCGTGTGGTGTCGGGTTTACAACAATACCTCTCCTTTCTTCCGTGGATGTCGTAAAAGGCGACTAAAGAAGTAGGTTAAAGTTTATTGTAGGCAGCAGGCTAGCAACCTATCACTATTATACCTGCCAATTCAAAACTATCAATGTCATCGTATTGTTTACTTAGTATTAAGTGTGCTCTGCCTAACCCATTTGGGAAATCAGACGTGAGGAACGTATGTAATGTTTATCTTAAACTAGCTGTGCCCGCGACTCCGTCAGCGTGGAATAGTGACTAATTTTCCTCGTTTTTTTCACATTTTCCACTGTTTCTTCGGTCCTATTGGTCGCAGCGTGATGTTATATAGCCTAAAGCCTTCCTCGATAAATGGTCTATCCAACTCAAAAATATTTTTTCAATTCGAACCAGTAGTTCCTGAGATTAGCGCAAACAAACCAACTCTTCCGCTTTATAATATTAGTATAGATTGAACTAGTATCCGACCAGATAAAAGCGCAAATGAAACGCAAGTCCGCGGCCACCCTAAGACAGTTGAACGTTCGAATTGCGTAGGACAGTGGCATCGACTTGGCGAATCCATTATGCAAAAGAGACGCTGCTTTCAGCGTCATACGCACGGTCTCCATTTGTCGCTTTTCGTTTTACACAACACTAGCGACCCGCCCTGGCTTCGCACCAAAAAACTCAATCCCATCAAAGGGATGTCGACTGGGTTCACATGTAATTCTAATTATGTAGTCTATTAGGTTATGGAAAAATAAGAGGCAGGTTTTCGGTTTATGAAACATCGATAAGATAGATCAAACTTCCGCAAGCCCGGAGTTACGCCTAAAATTGTACCATCACGCAAAACTTTTAAGCGCTGTACTATTGTCATCTTTTGTTTGATAAATAAAATATAAAATACGTAAATAATTTTTGGTAATATATCTGACTAGGTTGTCCATCGCAGTTCAACGCGAAAACGCGGCTAGCGTTTTGGGCACCTTTGCGCCAGGAATGACGGGGGGCAGTTTATTTGATTGATTTTTATTGTTTTGTGTTTTTTGTGTTTGATTTGATTATGAAATAAATAAACCAAAAAACATCTATCTGACGGACTAAATATTTTTTTTTAGTCTTCTGCCCCATTTTGACGACTACAGCGGCCGTGGATCCAAGTCGGGTGGTTGGGGTGAACCACAAAATCATTAAAAAAGTTCGGACGATGGTGTTTTACGGGGTAAACAGTCAGTTCTGTGCGCTACTAAGAGTTCTAAGAGTGACGGTAGCGTTACACTTCCTCCCGTACAATAAACTGTTACAAGATGAATAGACACTTACCATGGCACCAGAAGATAGTATTTTGATTCTATTACGCAGAATTTTTGAAAGTTAGATAAGCATGAAGACCACAAAGTTACACCTACCTTAATGTAGACTCGTGGTTTAAGCAACAGAACTGGCGAGCAGCACAGTGTGTACCTAATACGCATGTAAATACATACATACATACAATCACGCCTGTATTCCCAAACGGGGTAGGCAGAGCACACACAACGCTACATAGACAAAACGATGACTATTTCACGTTTCACGCATGTAAATAATTTTACATAATTCAACCCTGTCCTGTATAATTGCGGTGCAGTTGGTAAATTCATAGATGCAGTACTTAGCGGGGCAACAAACTCGATTTATTCACTTCTGGTACTCAGAATACATCAATACATGGGCGGGTTGACGTTGCCGGGGTCATACATATCCAAGTGACTGAGATGTAGATCTTCTAGATGATGTATCATCTGTTCATCTCCGTATTACTACGCCCTTATACTTTACCTTATACTATTCCTGTATGGTGTCGGGATAGAATTTGCTGTGGTGGCGGCATAGAAAAACACTTCTCCATTTTTTCCGTGGATGGCGTAAAAAACGACTAAGGAGATAGGTTTAGGTATGCTTTAGGCGACAGGCTAGCAACCTGTCACTATTATACTACCCCTTCCATATGTTTTCAAACCTAAAAGTATGCTAGAAGTGGCTGCGAAGCGTGAAATAGTTATGATCATGGTTTTGTATACGTTACGATTCGTGTGCTTTGCCTACCCCATTTGGTAACATAGGAGTGATTGTATGTATGTATTCATACATTAAATACCTTCTTTATTTTCCCCCTGGTCAATCATTTTTGAAGTTTTTCATAACGGCGATTGTTTTAATTGTCCCAATAGCAACATTTTAAAGGTACAGGGCCGTTACGTCATCTTATGTTTCTTACCTGGTTATAGCTATTCAGATTTTATTTAGGCTTCATCTTGTCTGTTATTTTTGACCAATGAATAAATTGTTCCTTGATACTCGTTGACTGAATTTCACTTTAGTAAAATTAAAAGGACGTCCTATACTATCTCTATCCTATATTTATTTTGACGTAACTAATATGGAGATAATGCTAATTTTAGATTTCACTAGTTTCATTTTGAGTAATGTATTTGTATTTTATTTTCTTTAATTCAGGTCGTATTTTAGCTAACATTGTTCGTTGTAATGTGATTTATTTTTATTATTTTTAATTTATCGATAAAATAAGCTCTTTTGTCCCAAGTGGCAATCAAAACGATATACATGTCTATAATCTCATTAGATGCATATTTTTACTGTAGGTAGGTAGGAAATTATTTCGCCAATAAATTATTAATTGTAATTTTTACATTGTACCAAAAAAAATCGTTCCTCATTATAAATAAGTGGGTGACGTTTGAGCAACGAAGTAATGTCGGAAGATGTATGTCTAGCCTCTCAAGGTATGTATATTTAAGTATAAAACAAAATAGCAAGTACAAAAAAAATCAAGCGATTGATGAAATAATTGTTGTGTGAAATAATATTTACAATTAACCTAAAGTTACAATAAATAAATGTCACTACCATCTCTCCATTTCTTCCGTGGATGTCGTGAGAGGACATGCCAAGGTAATATACCTTTCTTAAATATTTAGGCAACGAGCTAGCAACGTGTCACTAAAGTACCAATAATATAAGATAGATATAAATGTTTCGTCACCTTTCAGGTCATAGCGCCCTGCTTTTTACTTACCTTACATCCCGTTAATTACATCGCGTTAATTGGCACGTACACACCTACAATCATTCGACATTGCGATAACTAAAAGCCGGACTACAAAAGACTGCAATATTCGACTATATTATTTATTATTATATATTATATTTATTATTTTATTATTATATTCGCAATTTTTTACATTAGAATTTCGGGAAAAAAACTTCACCGGGGTTTTCAGACATGTATACTTGTCCAGTGGTTAAAATATTTACAGTCAATTTCCTGCTACTCTGTATAATAACAGAATAATGCATATAACAATGTTAACTACGTTTAAGGTACTTCCAAAAGCTGTATCGAGCTGTATGTGCTTTGACGCACTCCATTCTGTAAACCAGTGACGCACGGCGAATCAATACGTACATCACAAAACTGAATTTGAATGATTTTCGAGCGATATCCTGTAGCTGCAAGATTGTATTGAAACGCATTTCGTTAGTGTATTTTATAACCCACACTGGTATGGTTTAGCATGACTGTCCATTTCTTCCGATGATGACCATGACTTTACATAGCCACGTTCAGCACCATTTTAGTTTTAACTTTGGATTTATTAAAAAAAGGAACACATAAAAACATTACTAAGTATTGATCCAATCTAAAAATTTTGTTTCTTGCATGCGATAAAACAATTCTGTGCCAAAATGCACCAAAAAGGGCGCATTCAGCATGATTTTGTGGCGAGCTTCATTACAATTAAGACTTACCAATAATAAAATTAAAATTAAAAATTCGAAAAGCAGGCAGATGCCATCAGATCAAAATACACGACGTTTCGCAGCCACTTCTAGCATAATTTTAGATATTATGTAAGTTATTAGGTAGTAGATACAATAGTGACAGGATGCTAGTCTGTCGCCTAAAGCATACCTAAACCCATTTATCCAGAAGCGTCCTACAATATTCACGGAAGAAAAATTAAAATAAAATAAAAAAACCAGTAGAACCCGGTGGGGGCGGTCCGCTAAAAGACCGAAAGAAATTTAAACCAACCAAGTGCAAGTCGGACTCGTACCTAAAGGGTTCCGTACCAAAAACTACATCAAAAAACAGATTTTTTTATGGTGCCCCCCCTTAAATACTTACATACATACATACTTATTCTCACGCCTGTATTCCCAAGAGGGGTAGGCAGAGCACATAAATTCAAAATTAAAAAAAAAAACAATTAAATACTTTTTTTATTTTAATTTCATTATTTACTTTTAGAGTAGACTGTTAGCATGTTCTGTGAATATTTCAAGCGTAGACCTGTTACCGTTATTTATACTAACCCAAAAACACCAAAAAAATCACGGTTGTTGTATGGAATTGTTTTACATATTTTATTTCTAGTATTTGTTGTTATAGCGGCAAAACAATCTACAATCTGTGATAATGTCAACAGTCTAGTTAGCATGGTTCGTAAGATACAGCCTGGCGACAGACATACGGATGGACAGCGAAGTCTCAGTAACAGGGTTCCCTTTTTACCCTTTGGATACGGAACCCTAAAAATCAACAATGATCATCGTCATCATCAAGTGCTGATGCGGAGGTGAACTCAAGTGTCTTTAATCGGACTTGATATTTTTGCGTATACCAAAAGGAAAACCCTTTTTTTTACAAATGGCGGATTAGATAGTTTTTAGTTATCTTGCCTATTCACTCAAATTCTAGAAGAGCAAATGCTTACAGGGTATGGATGTGATTGAGCCAAAGGTCATAGACAAATCTATGACTACTTCCCGTTCTGAAACTACTTCTGGCATATTTTTCAGGCTTTAAGTTAAAAGGCTACATTAGTGACAAGACGCTAGCCTGTCGTCTAAAATATACCTATACCTATCTCCCAAGTCGCCCCTTACGACAGCCACGGAACAAATAGAGAGCTGATTCGAAATCCGACAACACACGTTAAACCATTACTATCTTAACTGTCGGCTAATTTTAACACCTTGACGCTGACTTATGTTATAAGCAGAGATCGGAAAAAATTGCGACATTGTTTGCAATTATGTGGACATGACTCCAAAATCAATCAAAATGTTATTCAGTTAATAAATTTTTTACTTGACATACATATAATTTGATTCCTAGTCAATAAATACAAAAGTTTGTTAAAGTATAGGTTTATTAAAAAAAAATACAGTAGGTATTTTTTCAAAATTTTCTGGTGTCAGTCTATCTCTTTATTTATTTGTCGTTATTTATTTATTATAATATAAATATTTACGGAAACGATACCCATTTTAAAGACGAATCTAATGCTAATAATTATTTATTATGTAATTCATCGTCGTCGTAACGTCATTTTTTAAAGTTGTTATACGTGCTTATAAGCACTAAACTCGTAAATAAAATATTATCTCCAAAAAATCAAATTATATTTCAATGAATAATTAATTAACTTTTTGATTAATTATGGAGTCATGTCCACATAATTGCAAACAATGTCGCAAATTTTTCCGATCTCTGGTTATAAGCAGTTCCTGACAAATATCTTAGTAAGAATTTTTGTAGTGGGGTAAGCTACCCATTATACGTTGAGAATACCACCGCATGGCAACAATAGACAATCGACCATCGCATTGGCATGCTGGCAGTCCGTATGCACAGCGACACGGCAAACGGTTTAAATTTAGACATGCAAAACTGATAACGCGACAAAGTTGAAGAAAACGTCTGGTCGCTTGATTGATCGCTTCCGGAATAATGCATAGAGCTTTAAACATTGAAATGGATTCGTTAGTGCGTATGAATGAGGTGAGGGATTATTCAGGTGGTGGGGGGCGTTCACCCGGCGGTCTGTGACCCGCCACTGACTGCGCCAAGACTAATTACTGCCAGCTGATCCCCCGCTGCACTAGGTAAACTTAGCAAAAGAGGCTATCTCAAAAAGACATCATGTTTAATGTCGCTTTTTGGGTGAACTTTTTAACTTACTAGGAATAGCTCTCGAAAGTTGCTTCCAGTTACGCTACTCGCCGATAGATGGCGCTTAACTACAAAAAGTTAAAGCGCAACCTTTTCGCTGTTTCGCTATCCATAGAGCACCACGCATAACAGTTAATGTCATGTAGTCTATTTTGTTTTCGATTATTTCAACGTTGATATGCTTAGATTTTTTTTTTCAAAATTGCTGTTTTACAAGTTTGTTGTTAGTTAGAACGTTTTTTGGTAAACACAAGTGAAAATGGTCCGAGAGCATGGCCCGACGACCAGCTATGGCGAGCGCGTGCACAAGCACATGCAGCTCGTGTACGCGCAGCAAACGCGCGAGCGCCAGTACTTCATGCAAGAACTTCAAGAGCTGCGCAGACAAAAATACAAACAGGTCATGAGAACTATTAAAGAGCTCGTGGGACCCACGTGGTACCAAGTACTCAGCGTGCCACAGCGCGACGCCCTCGACTCTTTAGAATTTGGCATTTACCAAGACTTACTCGAAGGACGTCCAACGAAGACTTCAGCTATAATGCGCAAGATTGGTCTTCATCCGCGACCGAGCACCACAGATTTGATGAACTGCAACTACGCTGGCCGCGACGACCCGAAAGCTATGCTTGCCGAACTATACTATATAACATACGGTCACCCTATTGGGGGAAAATGTCCGACTTACAGCCTCAACGCAAGACTAATGTTGTCCTCTATATTTTACTTGGGTCTGAAAAACCTGATCGAATTGCTACGTGAACGATTCAAGCCCGATCCTCAACCAGAAGTAAAACGGAGCAGGAACAAGCCTAAACCAGGGCCACCATTAGCGTCTCCTTACCTGCAAAAGATGGTCGCAGTGTTGTATTATCCACCTAGGCCAAAAAGAGGGAAACCTCCCCCTCTGCCAACTAACCTTGAAGACCTCAATGAGCCATTCGAGGAAGATCCGCCGGTGACAAAGCCCCCTCCCCTGCCGCCACCACCTCCGCCGCCTAAGAAGCGGTTGGCGCGAACATTCTGCGACAAAGTGGCTGGAATCATGCCCATAGAACCCTTCTCCGAAGTTACAGCCCTCGCGATAAAAACCACAACCCGCACCAGTACGCGGAGACAACGAGGAGACAAACTGTGCATGACGGAGGTAAAAAAGACTTACGGCATTTGTATGACACGACCAAAGAAAGGCAGCAGGAGAAAAAAACTAACGGCCCCTTCAACAGGTATTTCGAATACACAATACCTAATAAATGGAGTTTATACCATTGCAGGAAAAACTGTATTTGTCTTATCCAGCGTGTCTATTTTGCCCGCGGCGGGGGAGCTTATACATGGCGGATTCAGGTATCTGAACGGTATATCCATCAATATACATAACGGGTACCGGGGCTTCACGCCGGCGCCGAAACCAGACCCTTGCGATTGCGTCAAGGTGTGGCACGACACCGTGCTCAAGTACGTGAAGCAAACCAAATGCCAATGCGGTCACTTCTACGATTACGGCAACGAAGGAACTTTCCCGTCAGACGAGCTACCTTATTTTACAAAGCCTACTCCGCAATCTCCTTTCCAATTTAACTACCACACAATATACGATATAGATGAGAAAAGTTTGTTGGTCGAGAAGGAGTTCAAGAGGATCTGGGATACAGATAGCGTGATTGGTCCAAAAAGCCCGTTGAATAAGGATAAGAAGAAAATAAAAAGGAGGAAGTCCTCGAAGAGTTGTTTGGGCGAGCGCCCGAAGCCGGAGGATTATCTGAAGTGTGCGTTGAGGCAGATGCGGCGCGCGAACATCGCGGCGAAGCTGCCCGACGTGCACAAGGCGCCGGAGCTGCGCGAGTGGATGCGGCGCCGCATGTTCGGCCCCTACAGCCCCACGGAGCGCCGCGAGTACCGCCGCCGCAGCACCGCCTTCTTCCAGCTCTTCAGCACGCTCGCCGCCAACGGCTTCGGCCACGTCGCCACCAGACCTAACCCCCTCTTCGCTGGTGAAACTAACTGGTTCAACAAGTTGGAGCTCAATGAAAAGTTCAGAGAATACACAATGAGGTACAGACTGGAGCTGTTTCGGTCGTTCGCCCACTTGAATAATTTGATGTGGTCCACTATGTACCCTTATTCGTTTCCGGATAAAAAGTTTCGCGAGATTTACTTTTCGTATTTGCATGCGAGGGTCGAGGATTTGCAGCTGATGCATCCGTACAATACCACGGAGATCAACGAGCGAGCGTTCAAGATGGCGCGACGGCGCATCATCTGCCTGCCCGCCGGCATCGAGCCCGAGGAGTGACGGAAATGACTCACTAGAGAAACTTTTCGGTGCGGATTTTTTTCAGTTTCGATCTACTTAAACTACATCGTCTGAACAGAATCAAGAGAATTAAGGAAATGTGTATATCCACTAAAAATGGACGGTGATTTTGACCCTGAACGGTAATTTCGTAAATTGTTAAATGTGAAAACATAAACGAGAATTTCAAGTTTGAATACTTTATTTATTTCCTTTTTCTATTACTAGACACAAAGAAAAACATCATAGACACGACAGTTTTCCATGTACTTTAAAGTGACATTTCAAACATACATTTATTATAAAATAACATTGAAGAATAAGTAATTTATAATTTAATGTGATAATAAGTTTAAACATTCTTGTTCTGTAGAGAGCAACTAGGTTGTCTCGAGCGGCCGCCGCCCGCCAGTCGCGGCGAGCGCGTCGGCCGCGCCCGCCGCCGCGCGAGCGTGCTGCTAAAGGTAGACAATTTGTACCACTGACTGACAGCCCTTCGAAATCATATAATGCGAAACTGATTTGATCATACCGGTGATTTTTTCAGGCTTCATTTGTAATGAATCCTCGTTTTATGAAAAATCGTACCATGTCATGGTCGTATTATAATACTCCGAAGGTATTAAAATATTTTTATTTTTTAGATACTAATTTAATATGCCATCTACTACAAATATAGTACTTAATCTAGAAATATTATGATACAAGACTTACATTAGCGTAGTTAAAAAAATCTTTTAACGTATTAATGTAAATACAAACGCTACTAGCGTAGTGGGTGTGTGGAACTACAGCTACATTCTAACGGATATTCAATCTTCTTTGGTATCAATGTTGCAGAACAAAACATAACAGGCCGCCCAGCGCGAGCGTGAACCGGCTGAGAAGAATACTGATACGAAATCAAATGTTAATGTCATTAAAGCATCTTCATTAAACCTAACGAAACAACTTTTAACAAAATACAAAGAAAATGGCAAAACGAAACATGATAATGTAAATACGGTTCTAAATATAAATACATTGATTTTTAGTAAACATTTATAATTCATTTACGTAACATTAATACTAATTTATTCATGTACAACACTATCCGTGCAAGCGATCTGCCTCGACGCCGGCCGGCGGCTCCTAAACGGATTTGTTTAACATATTTCTTTAATATATTATTTTAGGCGCACGATTCAATTTAATTTTCATATGGAATTTCAGCTGTATTAAACGATTTCATAATTGATGCTCTTAGTCTAATCGGACAAAACTTTACAAAACAATGAAGTCACTGGTTAAAACAAAAATACATTATAGGACTTATAACGATATAATTATACTTTTATAGCGCCTGCCCACTCCCTACAGCCAGCCGGCGACGAGATTATATCCTCTCTCACTGCGGCTTGCGGCCGTAATCCTTTCATACAGATTGTGCATCATCACTTCCATAAAAAAATACTTAAGTTTAAAGTAGAAAATAATATATAGGATTTAAAACGAGCCGAAAAGTGGAACAGTTTGTGCACAGAACCTATAATAAAGCTTTAATATACACATACATACACAATATATTAAAGATAATGCCTCCAGGCTTATACTCGTAACGCCAACTTATGGCGTGTTTGCTCGCCACCCCACCGAATAAGTACGCTTCTCAACTCGCAACCTTCCTCAAAGTATCTAGACATGGAACACATAACATCGATTCTGTTACGATTAAACTCTACACGTAATATTGAGATGTGTTGGATATAGTTCCTATTTCAAATGCTAATATGAATGGTTGATAATGATAACGACCGACAGACGTTAATTTACTAAACATTTAAACAACACCAATTCTTATGTTTCCTAGCACGGCAATAGCCGAATTGACAACTGAACATCCAGAGACCACAAACAGATGATTTAAAACTAACCAGCCATTAATAGGTACACGAATCTCGCTCCACGATGGGTTACAGTACAAATCAGTCGGTTTAGTGTACTCAATAAATATAAAGTACCCTTCCTAGCGCATTCTGTAAAACTAACACCTAGATAAACATGAATAGACTAGTACGGTTACAGACACTTAATAAAACTACCATTTTCGTGCCATCGTGGGTTGAGTCATATCATAATGAATCTGTTGGCAATGTTCCAGTAGAAACACAATACATTTTCAGCTTATGTTGTATGCTTACATTGTGGACATTTAATAAAGTGGATAACATTAGAAGTGATATGAATAAATGCTTGATTGAGTTTCAAGTCAGCTCACTTTAAAAATTGTTAGTCTAGTTTAGAGATCAATCAATGTTAATTTCAACATGTCCAAGAGAGTTTTTAAGGCTAATTTGGTTCATGAAGCCTTTACAGATTTGCAAAAAGTGTACTTCAAGTTGACATTGCTATGCATCAGTTCTATACTTTAGACCGATAGGTACTTAAAAGATGGTAAACAATCTTGACATGTCTTTTTATTGAAATAAACAGTCTAAAAATGAAAATCGTTACACTATACAATTCAATTATGAAAGTAAATGATTTTTTCATACCTAAATTGTAAAATGTAAAGATTTTGATTTATAAAGTGTATGTTTAAATAAAAAGACATGTGAAGATTGTTTACCATCTTTTAAGTACCTATCGGTCTACAGTATAAGCACAGCGTATTAGAGAAAGTTAAGAATCTTAACCTTACGGATGGTTGTCTCGAATGGCATTGGCATAGAACATTCACACGTGCCTGCAGCTTACAATCCTTATCAAATTCTTTTGTATGGAAAAAATCCTTTTTTAGCTTAAATTTTCATATACGATACTAATTTGTATCACATCAATCCGATCGCTGGATAAATTAAAAGCCCACAAGGAGCGCAAGCTGCAAGCGTGCGTGTCTACTCTAACGGCACGTCCCAATTTTCAATCCATCGACGGTTTAACTTACTAGAGATATGCAAACTCAGTCACAATCATAATCATAAGCTAAACCATCGCATAGTTACGAGGACGTATCGTACGGCACTCCGTTTATATCTGGAGTTCTTGATGATTGTGCGGCGCGTGAGCCGCATGCGTCGGAGTGTGCGGATGTTGCTGGAGCGGGTTGTTAGCAGGAGCAGGTAACGGCGCCCTCTGTTGGAGGTGAACCAAAGCAGAGAGCAGCCGCGTGTTGGCCTCGTCTAACGCCGCGATCCGGTGCTCTTGAGCCTCGATGACGCGCTGTTTGTGCGACAGCGCGGCGGCCATCTTGCGTTGCTCGCGCCGCAGCTCGTCCTCCACACTGATCAACCTGGTCACGTTTAAAAGTTATTTGCGAATTTTTCGGTATGTCCTCAACTTTAGGGAAGGTGTGGTTACAGAAGGCATGCCACGAAATGGTTCCAAGCTGCTTTCGCTTTTCGTCCTTGACGAGGACGAGTTTTTGCCGAATATAGACTTTTATTTTGTACAGTTTCAATAGTTATAATAAAACAGACTTTTCTACAGAGGCGTTTGACGTTTTGCAAAGTAATATATTTAGTAATGTAGCAGCTGGATTTGGATACTATTTTAGGTGACACATTTTGTGCGTAACCTCGGTTTTGAGTTAATAGTCTCGGGGTTTGTGGATCGGCTATACGCTTACCTGGTGATGACAGCTTTCATCTTGGAGTCCGAGGGGTCTTGCCCTGACTCCGCGGGACCCAGGCGGCCGCGGAGCAGGTCCACTGAGTTCTTTAGCCTGTCGATCTCGCGCTCATACTGAAATCAAAACAATACAACAACTGTTAATTTTCTTAGCAGTAGCCGAGTCAGAAAAATGTTCCAATTTCATCATGAGGGCAATAAACGTTTTCTAACCACTGCGTAAGAACACTGGAATGTCATGCGGTTGATCATCGTCCTACTTTACTTACTTAACTTAGCGTAGTAATACTAAGAACTCGATCAAACATATTTTAAACAACTTTAAATTCGTTTAATGTGTATTGGTGGTAATATAAAATAAACTTTCGCACCTGTTCAATAGTCCTGTGGTGCTTAGCGCGCCGCCGGCCCGTTGTGCTGTACAGCGTGTCTTCAAGCTCATCGGAGCTGTCAGTGAGCTCCCGAGCCGATTCCAGACTCAGCCTCCTCTGTAACTTCTCTCTGGTGGGCTCGCGAGGCGCCTCTCTCACCACTTCCCTAGGAAGCTCACGAATTTCGCGCACTTCGCGCGGAACTTCGCGCGGCGCCGCCCTTTCGCTCGCCTCGCTCGAGTGAGACTCGCGGCTGTACAACATGCGTGAAGGAGACTCTCGCCGCTCTCGCACGTAATATTCCTGGTGCCTCTCCAAGTCCTCGTTCAGACGGCTGCTCGACATTTTAGCGCCGGAATATGCGCGATCTAAAGGATAATTCGTTTCGGAAATCGAACTCTCAGGTAGCGAGTATTTTTCGGGCGAGTTCTTCGCGTTCTCCATGTTGTAAAGAGCCTTCTGGCTGCGAGAGATCTGTAGGCGGTACATTTCTTTGTTGACCTCTTCGACGTTGGAGTCGGAGCGAGTGACGGGGTATTGTTCGGTGGAGATGTGATGCGGCTTGCTCTCGTAGAGGGAGTCCCCGCGCTGGCCAAAGTGTTTGTAGGGCGGCTGGCCCGTGGAGTACGAGAGCATGGGGTTGGTGCGCGGCATTCGCGTCTTGCTCTTGCGGAGACTCGGCGAGGCGGACGAGTCTTCACGCGGCGAATTGCTGTGGTTGCTGCGCTGATACACGTCCTCATAGTTGTTCTCTCTGGTTATTTTGCGGTGGGTGTTGTTGCGGTTCTGCTGGTCATAGCTTCTACCCTCATCGTTGAAGTTGGTAGAGCCCTCTTCGGAGTTGGTCTCCACGTTGTCCGTGCTCAGAGCCTCCTCATCGATCGATGAACTGGACGAGCCGCAAGGACACCGCTTGGAGTTCCTGTTGTCGGCGGGTTTCTTTTTCTCCGGGGACTGGCGGTCCTCCATGTTGTACACCGGGTTGGTGAACACGAGCGGCGCCATTTTGGCGTTAGCGTTGGCGTTGGCCGTTGCGTTATCTGCCATAGTGAAGTTTTGGATCCCATACTTCTGGATGTCATATTCGATTTTCTGTTGCACAGGGCTTTTGGGGAAGAACTTTTCGTTTTTGCTATCGTAATACTGTTTGTCCCGCTGCTTTTGGTAGTTGAGTTGGGAGTAGCGGCTCATGGGCTGGCCCCCGTTTTCGTACGGTTGGTGATGGTGCACGGTGTTTTCGATGGGACTAGAGCTTTGGCTGTAGGTGGCTATGCTTTGGTAGCCGGAGCTGGCGACGTTGGACAAGCCGCTGATGGAAACGTTCGAGCCGTTGTTCGTGTAGGCCTTGTTTCCGTTGACGATGTTGTTATTGTTGTGCTGACTTTGGGATAGACTCTTCTTGTTCATGATGAGTTTGTCCTCGACGATGTCCGAGTCGTCCGCATACTTTAAGAGATCTGACAGTTCCTCGAGGGTGGCCGTATCTCGCATGAGGTTTTGCATGTCGCTGGAGCAGTAGTTGTGGTTGACATTGTCGCTGCTGGGAGAGCGCTCTGGGGCGGGGTAGTTAGCGTTGTGGTTATGCGTGGGCTGCTGGTAGTTATTCGGCTTGTAGCGGTCCTGGAAGCGTCGCTCGAGGTTTTCGTTGACGCCATTGCTGATGCCCTTGGGGTATTGGTCGGAGCCGAACCCGTGCTGGACGACCTTGAGGTTGACGCAGTGCTCCTGGTTGTTGTACTGCGAGCTGTACCGGTCAGGGTTGACGTTTTGGGGGCTGGAGCCGTATACGTTCCGCGGGAGAGTGGCCGAGCGGAGGTTGCAGCTGGGTGACTTCATGACGCCGGCGTAAGCGTTCTTGTATTTGGAGTCTTCGGCGTTGGACTTTGACGGGCTGATGTTGAATTGGACGCCGTTTTTGTTCATGATGGGGGAGCTGTGGGCGAAGTTGGTGGGCTCGAGCTTGGTGGGCGTGTTGCAAGTGGGGTCGTTGAACCGGAATATGTTGTCGAGAGGAGCGGACGCGCAGTCGCCGCCGGCGAGACGCTTGCTCAGCTCGTCGAGGATGTCCGTCAGTGGATCGAGTTCCTGGAAAAAAAAATGAAACTTTAACACGGTGCGGGTAATGCGTTTCGAGTAGCGAACGAAATGTTTTTGCAATTAGGTTTAATCTTTGCGATTCTTAGTCATGTTTTTTTGTATTAATTTAACTGCCTGACCAATCAATTTTGAACTCCGGCCACGATGTGGAACATCGGATGAAATCATTTCTTACACAGAAAACGCTAGTTATCTGTAGAAAACTGACGTTATTTTGTCGATAAAGCGAATATCAATTAACAGTTTTGGGTATTATATGACTGATTGGCATAAGCTCTATAAAACTTCAAGAAAGATTATTATTTAAAAAAATGCATCTAAAACTAGTGCCATTACCCTTATGGTAGACCTCGTAAAAGATAAGCAACTTTACCTACCATGTCAATTAAAAAAAACTGAAAAAAAAAAATATTACCTGCGTCCTTCCTCCTGGCAGTTTAGGCAAGCTGTCGACAAGTAAAGCATGTAGGGTTGCCAGCTGCTTCCCCAAGTCCACGTGGGGCGCCCATTCCGGGTCCGCCTCCACCGCCTCCGCAGCAGAGCCCTGAGACGTAGCCGAATTGCGTTTGCTCCCGTCTTGGTTCTCTTGAGATCGCATCTGGAAGTAGAGAAGAATGCGATTTAGCGCCATCTAGCGTTGAACGGTGGAACGGATGTAACAAATTATGTCAAAGCTTTCGCCGATCTAAGTTCAACATAGTACCCGTAGCAGTAAAAAAAATGTGAAAATGGCTGTTAGTACCTACTGTTCTTGATTTTCTAAGTTACAAGTAAATGGGAACCGAACTGTTTTACTTACAGAAATATTTCGTAAGAAGGCTTTCATATTAGGCGCCTCCTGTTCTAAGAAGTCGTTAAGGAACTCCATCCAAGCCTCCTTGCCCTGGAAACGCGTGAAATTGGCAAGGGTTTGGAGTGTTTTGGCGACCAATGTCAGATTGCGAGCGGCACGTTCGTTGGGGTACTCTGTAACAAAATGTAGCCAGTGAGTAATTGTAATGGTTCAGGTAACCGACGGTAGATGGCGCTGTAATCAATATTTGGTAAGTCAAGTTTTACTCACCATGAGTGATCCCAAAGAGGCTCGGCGACAAAATAGCAGGGCACAAAAACCGCAAGAAGATAGATGCGCTGATCAAGTTGTCCGAAATATCCTCTCGGCCCATAGTGATCAATCTGTAATCAACGAAAACAAAGCACATATAGCGCCATCTTTTGACGAGTAGCGGAACTACATCTCAGTAGTAGAGTAAACAAAATTACAGTAGGTAAAGTAGATAGAGAGAGAAATGCATAATGGAAGTCATAATAAAAAAAGATTTTGGTTTTTTTTACAATAAATTCACTGAGAAAATAAAAATAAAACCAAATACAGTAGCCATTTGAATTCGCAAGGCTGGCAGACCATTTATTTCGCACAACAAAACAGTAACCAATCAAATCGCTGCGTCCCGCGGAACACAAAATTACTCATGGTATTGTCATCGCATTAAAACGTCACTAATTTTGAACATACCGTTTATCCATTGTCTGGGCGAAGGCTGCGCGCGCAAGGTCTTCGGTCTTCGTGGGCGTCCGGCGAACTTCGGGCATCATCGGGGACCTACGATCTGCTGAACATTTGGGGTGTCTCATTGCACATACCTCTCGCGGAAGGTCGCGAAACAGTCCCTGAGTGGTGGGGGGAAGCGAGGGGCGGAAGCTGCAATGGCTTTCCAGGCCATTGTGACCGCGTCCCTCAGGGCGGTCTGTTGCCGCCTTAGGGCTGCGCCGCTGCCAGCTCGCAAGGGATCAACTTCGCATTCGGCTGCCCCCGGGCCGGCGGCCGCGGCGACCGCCTCGCTTAGAGTGTCCTGTTGGCAAAGTAGGATTCATGTGGTCCTGGTACATACCATTACAACACACACTAAAGTCTTGGTACTTCTTGTTAACGCAAACGAAAATCTTACTATAGTTAGTCGCAGTACCATTTCCATTGTGTTTCTGCGCAGTCTTTGCACTACTTAACTTTCAATATACAGAAATTGATTTTGACCTAAACTGAGGATCGCTCTTGGAAATAGAGAAAACTGGCACAGCAAGGCGTGCAAGTCTAGACGCCATAAATTATCAGCCATTTTCTGATTCATCTAGTTAAGCAGTGACAGGTCTCGACTGACAGGTGAAGTCGACTCACAGTTGTACATGTACAGTCAAGGAAATTGATACCTGTGCCACTTTGAACCTTTTCATAGTGAGTTTAATATTGCTTTGATTATACCTTATCGGTTTAGGTAGTTAAAACAATGTAAACAATCTTGACGTGTCTTTTTATTTAAACGTACACTTTATAAATCGAAAACTTTACATTTTACAATTTAGGTATGAAAAAATCATTTATTTTCATAATTGAATTGTATAGTGTAACGATTTTCATTTTTAGACTGTGTATTTCAACAAAAAGACATGTCAAGATTGTTTATATTGTTTTAACTACCTAAACCGATAAGGTATAGTAGAAAGTATGGTGTGTCACAGTGACATTTCTTGTGAAAAAGTACAAAGTGGCACAGTAATCAATTTCCTTGACTGCGTAACGAGAGTTCAGCTTAAAAAGTTTGGCTTATAAAGTTCCTAAACCCCACTGACCTGCAAATACTGGTCGCCAACGAGTTTGAGATAAGCCTCCATGCTCTTAGTGGCGAGCGAGTTGCCCCGAAACGTTAGGGAATGGTCGCCCGTACGGCGGACGTCCAGCGCGACCACGTCCGCTAGGTAACGCGGCGCGAGCCCCGCGCCCGCCATGCAGAGGACCAGGGCGCAACCGATGTCTTCCTTGGCTTTGACACCTGATCAAATAATAGTAGTTAGCGTGCGGCGATAGATGGCGTTAGGTGTTGAGAGTGCGGTTTACGTCAATAGATGGCGCTGGGGTATGTGAGTGTGAACATGTTATCGTATTGGAGTGAATACAAAATTTACTACAGGAACTTTGTCTACTTATGAGGTAGATACTGAGCAGTGACATCAGTTTAAAGCTAGCGTAGTTGTCATGACGGCAGATGACATTTAGATCGATTTTTCAGCGATGGCGGTACAGCAAGTAGGCATCTAGGGATTTTTAGTTTTTAAATATTTCCTGATCATTTAAGGTATTTTATGTTATTAACTTTATTTCAGATAAAATAGAGCATTCTCATATAAATTGCTTTCAACGCAGCAACGCTACATCGAAATTGCTGAAAAATGACCCCGTAAGGTGTTGGTACAACTTACCAATAACAGGTTCTAAATACTCGCACAGCCTCTTGTAGTTCTTCTTCAGGTAGTCCAGGAACCTCGCGTAATGGTCGAGTGGGAGCACGTCGACGCTCTGGTACCGGCACTTGATGCGGAGCGCGGGCGCGGGCGGCGGGGGGGCGCGGCCCCCCGGCGACTGGGGCTTGTCCCCCCCGGCGAGGGGGTACCACCGCTCGTTGAGGTATCGGGAGGATACGTCGTCGACCGGGATGCAAATGGTACCTGGGAGTGTATAATAAAAATATGAATAAGTAAAGAGTATATTTTTTGTTTTTTTGTTTTTCTTGGATATGGACATAAATACAAATCAATCAAAGCTAAAGGCTGGTCGCGGACGGTGCGATGCACGTGCTTAATTAAGCGCGTGAGGGTAATATTACTGCACGCGTGCGACAGAGATAGATAGCAGCGGGTCAACGCTCGAATTTCGCTGTGCTCCGCGACCAGCCTTTACTCGAATTATTAAGATAAAAAAAACACATTTTGCGAAGCGAGCTATGATTGTTGGTTGAATGGTTATTAGTATTATAATTTAACGTCAGTAACTGGCATCTAATTAACTACCGGTCCCTATATCTATGCCATCTATTTCCGGTTTAACCTAACGCGAGGTAGAAACTGACGTAAGTGGTATATCCGTGACTTGTGGAATGTATGGACATTATATGTCATTTTATTAACTCTAGTAAGCCCAACCGCACCAGAAAGAGCTGATCATAGTGTGTATAAGCAGGGGGGGTCCAATATCGCATGAAATCGAATGTATGACAAATTCAATAAAATTAAAAACCTCATAACTTTAAGCATAAGGTGGGATATGCAATAACAAATGAAATTTTCTTTCTCGCTCATCTCGCCAGGCAAAATGGCGGGCGCCGGAGTTGCCGGCGTCGAGCGCAGTATTTGCAATGGCACTGTATTATGATTGGCTAAAACCATTCTGCGTAGATACAGTCACCAGCATTAATATCTGCCACGACAAAGCGTGCAAAAATATCTGACACGTCCTACTTCCACTAGTAATAGAGTCGTATCAGATGTTTTCCCGCGTGGGAACTATAGCCCAAGCCCTCTCATACTGAGAGGAGGCCTGTTCCCTGCAGTGTGACTTATAAAGGCTGGATGATGAGATGTTTTTGTAGCCTTATTGTATCAGATATGGGTGACTGTACATTGACTTATATTATGGTACTAAGATTATTTATTCCCTGGTACTGTACTAACCGACTAGCGCGTGCTTGTCCCGCTTGCGCGCGCGCCGCTCCGGCTCCCTGTACACGTTCACGTTGATCGTGCTCACAGCCTGCAGGCCCGTGAACTCGTACACCTCGCCCCAGAAACAGAGCTCCGACTTCAGCTTGGACGATGATCTGCGGAGCATGACATGCGTTGACGAGTGTACAGAGACAAGAAGAAACAAGTTGTAATTTCCATGTTGGAAGGTGGTTCCCGAGTTGGAAGTTGTAATTCCCTATGCCATTTTCTTCTGGATAAAAGGGATGATGAGGGGCAAGGATTCCTCGTACAGTAGCAAGATTTTAATTAATGGGGGTCAGTCTGCACATTAGTTTTAAAAGCAAATAGTTAGCAAGCAAATAACTTTAATAAAACCACTCCATAAAAAAGGCTGTAAAACTATCTTGGGGAATTATAGGCCCATTTCCTTAATACCCGTTTTGTCGAAAATCTTTGAAAAAGTAATGCTGAAACGCTTAACAGAGTTCCTTGACAAACATAATATAATCAAACCAGAGCAGTATGGTTTTCAAAAAGGAAAATCAACATGTTCAGCAGCATTTTCCTTGATAAATAACATTATGAATTTTATGGATAAGAGCAAATCTGTTACGGCTGTTTTCTTTGACATGACGAAGGCCTTTGACTTTGTTTCTCATAAAAAACTTTTGATCAAATGTGAGGCGTATGGTCTAAGAGGTGTGACAAATAAATGGCTTAAGAGTTACTTATCAGATAGGACACAATTTGTAGTGATAAATAAACTTGACGATGATAACGTAATGAAGTCATATAAATCATCCATGAAAATCAATGCTTTTGGCGTACCACAGGGAAGTATATTGGGACCCTTATTATTTCTTTTGTATGTAAATGATCTTCCGTGTGCAACAGAGTTTAATTGTACACTCTTTGCAGATGACCTGTCTATTGTTATACCCTGCACAGACGTTTTGACATATAATTATAAAATAAATGACTCAATTAATAATGTTATATCTTGGTTACATAAAAATGATTTAAATATTAACATAAGTAAAACGACATACATGCAATTTTTGAATAAGAATGGAAATAAACGCCCTCTGACTGTGTTATATGGAGATGACGTAATCAAGGAATCTGACACAACCACGTTTTTAGGATTTACCTTGGATAATAAATTCCATTGGCGTGACCATATTGAAAAAATGTGTGTTAAAATTAATTCATTTGCTTATGCTCTCTGGAAACTCACGAAGGTCACTAGAAGCGATATTGTCGTTCAGGCTTACCATGGATACGTTTGTTCCCTTCTGCGATATGGTATCATTCTTTGGGGTAATTCCAGTTATGTGCATAAAGCACTCGTAGCTCAGAAGCAATGTATACGAGCAATGTGTAACATAGACTCGATGACTTCTTGCAGGCCATGGTTTAAGAAAATGGGATTACTCACTGTGCCATGTATGTACATTTTTGAAATCTGTATATTTGTAAGGTCCCAGCCAGACTTATTTAAAACATATAAACAAACTTGTAATTTCAATACTAGACATCCCGAAAAATTATCTGTACCAGTACATAAGACAAAATTGTTCGCTAAAGGCACTTACTGTATGGCCATTATTATTTATAATAGTCTACCTGGAGATATTAAGAAGCTTCAAAACAATATGTTTAAAAGAACTCTCAAAAAATGGTTAGTGGAAAGGTGTTTCTATAGTATAGGCGATTTTTTTTGACTATTTTAAGCATGAATGATATGTGTAGTCTTAGTACCTTTCAATGTAAATAAAAAACGATTGTTTGCATGCCAGATACTGGTCAAAAGATGTGAAACATTATTTTTATCATTTCAGCCATCTTATGTAACTACCACTTTTGAAGCAAATAAAGACATTATTATTATTATTATTATTATTATTAGTGCGCGAACTTTACTACCATTGCTTAAAATCTTGCCAAGTTAGATTTCGGGGACTGTAACACGGAAGTATGTATCAATTCAGTAGATCTGAACAGTTGACGTAAGCTTATGTATTGCTTATGCTTATTCAAGAATTGTTTCAGTTATCTCTATCAATAAAAAGTTAATTTTCAATTAAGCAGTGTGGTGTCGAGTTTAGAATAACACCTCTCCATATCTTCCGTGGATGTTGTTAGAAGCGTCCGAGGAAATAAGAAATACATGGCACTGACTACCTCTTCTAATATGTTGAAACCTAAAATTATGCTACAAGTGTGCATGAAACGTGCAATGGTCATTGTATTGGCTTTACACCGTTACGTCTGTTTGGCCTAGGAATAGGCGTGATGTACGTAAGTTTCAGTTTAAAGTTTGACAGATTTAACCGAAGCAGTGGTGCCATCTGTTGGCGAGTAACAGAAGTTTATTTGTTTTCAATCGATTTCTCGGCTCCAATAATTAATTAGTGCAATCGAGTTATTGTTAAGGCGTCATTTACAAAGTTAAAGTAGACCAGTTAATTAAGTAGCCAGTTTCATTAGGCAAACGATGATGAATTACGTCAGCCCACCAATTGCAAAACCAAAACTATGAGTCAGAGCCTGTTTCAACGTCCCGTTCTATCTTTAGAACGATTGGTTGTTTGTTTTGTAATTAAAACCTGAACAATTTGTAAACAATTGCATACACATTGTATTCGAAAATGGAAAAAATGTTAGCTGTTTCTGGTAACGCAAAGCGCAACAGTTAAAAATAAAAAAATAACATTCGTAAAAGGAAATTGAACAGGATCTGTAGGTAGAGAATGTAATACATCTGATGATTCGACTTAGTAACCATACCATATTAATAAATGAGAGGGAGATCATTTGTGCGGCGATTTCGTCGATTCTTTTTTATTATGTTGCGTGGTTTGCAAAGTCGAAACACAGTTCCATACAACTTTAGAGATAGTGGCTAAGTTTGTTTCGGTACACTGTTTTTGACACAGCATAGTAAATTCAAGAGCCTCAAATAGTAGAATGTATGGAAGCCCAACTCAGCTAATATAAATGCCATTTCGATTATCAATCTTGGTTTAAAAAAAATAGGATTGTTTAAGAACTTCGGTTAACTACGTACACCACACCTGTATTCCTAAACGGGGTAGGGAGAGCACACGAAACGTTACGCAGACAAAACTATTTCACAATTCACATCCACCTTTAGCACTACCTATTTTAAGTTTTAAGTACTTAAAACTGTGACAGGTTGCGAGCCTGTCGCCTTAACCTATTTCCTTAGTCGTGTCGTTTACCATCCACAGAAGAAACAGAGAGATGCAATCCTAAACCAGATAACCAAGGATGTTTCAGCTAACGCCAACTTCAAAAATCTATAGTGTACAGATTAATATAAATAAATATCACTAGACAATTTTTACACCAATCACCTAGTCCCAAAGTAGGCAATTTAATGCCTGTGTTATGTGTACTTGACAACGGATAAACTTACTTATTATAGATAAACATCCAAGACTCGAAAGCAAACATTCATATTCATCATACAAACATCTGCCCCGACCGGGAATCGAACCCGGGACCTTAAGCTTCACAGTCAGGTTCTCCAACCGCTGGGCTATCTGGCAGAAGGGCTGGCTGGGGTATCTTGAAGAACTCACCTCGCGTAAAGCGTGTCGTCGAGAAGGATTTCGCAGTAGTATCGTTTCTTTGGTGGGATCGCCTTGGCCTCGAGTAGCCACAGCTTGACCGAGCGCTCGCAGCGCCGCGTGCGCATCTCGTCCGGTCGCGCCGCCTGCCGGAGGCTGCGAGAGACACCGCCAAATTAGGAATACTTTCTAGGGCTATTTAGGTGCGGTGGCGTATGTAGTAAATAATCAAATAGCCGGTAGATATATGATTATAAGCGGGTTGATCTACAAAGTTGTGTAAAAACGCATTTTTGTAAACAACTGATCAAAGATGATAATGATTTTAGGGAAGAGCGTAAAAGTAAATAAAAGTTATCTGTTCTCCTTGTAATTTTCTGTAGGGATAAAAAACACGGACTCGTTATTTCTTAAAATTGCAATAGAACTTATTTAAAGTGATTTGAGAGTGTAAACTTTACTTATTATTTCCAGTCCTATAAATGTGTACGTGTACATTCATTAAAATACTAAAAAAGTTTGATATTTCACAATCGGCAAGCCTAATTAACATTTCAGGAAATTAACGTACTACGATTCACTTATTTACTCAAATGGTTTCCGATTTACGCAATAACAAATATTATCTGCCAGCTGGCACTGTAATAGTAGCGGTCGATTGCCTACTCGTTTCTCGGAGACCTCACATCCGAAATACTTATGTTTTGCAGCGAAATCATACCTGTAAATCCATCGGTCTCGCTCTTTTCTGGAAGCGCAAGCGAAATAGCGCGGGGCGCGATTCTCAGCGCTCAGCGCGAAGCAGTGCGGCCTGCCTAGCACGGACGAGTGTAGCGCGCGTATTTCCACCTTCGACAAAAAAAACATTTCCTCTCATCACAACTACGATCCTTGGGCCGCTTAAACGATCTATCAAACTTATAAATAGCGTTAGGCAGGGAACGGACAAACTAAATAACATTTGATCTAAAGAGCTTTGAGGCCCTTTCAATTGGGCACATATCAAGATAGAAAAACAAAAGAAATCATCAAAGAAACTAAACCCACTTGATTGGGCGGGCCCAGATCCATCGTGGAGACTGCGGGAGACTGCGCCGATAATAGGCTCTCGTGAGATCTGAAACAATCCAATTTACGTGTTATACCAACCGCCAAGTATTTCAATTTGCAATAAATACAAGTGATGAACTTGTTTCGTGCGCTCGCAGGGAAGTAATTAAAGAGCAACCAGTAAATAACTCGAGCAGACGGGCGGGGCGACACTCCCACATATACGAAATTACAACACCTAGCGTCTGGGTAACGTAATAAAATAGGTAGTGTCACGACACGTCGCTAAATACGTGTGACTGTATCGTACTCGCGGTGAATTAAAATGGATAAACTCATGTCTTTATACCGAGATTAGTTCGACGTGCTAGACACGCACTGCGCGCCAATGTTTTATGCACGCTAGTACTTCACGACTGACACCTACTCACCTCTCACTACCCACATTTTCGCCATCACATTAATGATTACCGTCAAATGTAGGTTAGCACATAACAGTAACGATATCCGTCTCTAAAGGGACGTTTACATCGACCACAGACGCAGTTCAAGTACTAAGCGTAGTTTTTTTGTTTTTGAGCGTAGTTCCTGATAGTGAGCCAGCGAATCAGCCTAAAACATCTAAACTCGGTATCAAGACGTGGGTTTACCTATACATTTCATGTAATTATAACTGTAAGTACAGAAATTACCCCACGTGCCGCGTCGTTTCGATTGAGGGTGCAACCCCACGACATATGCATAGCTCGACACGAAACGTACAAAGGAAGAGCTTTGAAACCTAATTTCACTCTATTGCACTAATTGAACCATTTTAGCGAGCCCACACAGCTTTGCGGGGCCTAGCTTTAGTTCAGAATTGTGAGTGGGGAATAGTGAGCATGCATTTAGTTACTGCTTTTGAATATTTTACATTAATATCATGCCGGTTCAAAGACGAAGCCAACAGTGCCGCATAAATTGCAATATTTCGGCTCAAAGGGAAACGCTTAATTGGAAGCATGATCTAAATGCGCAGCATTCCTTGCAAAGAAAATGTTACCAACAATTTGCTTAGTTAACCATGATTCAACATGCAAATTGCAACATACGATTCAAAGAATTTCTTCTCATCTCAGCGATGAAAATAACAAATAAGGCGCGACGGCACAGTAATTCCTTTAGAAACGAGCTTTACTCATGCGCTGACATTATCGAAAATTACAAAGGCAAACTGCCATGAAATTACAATTGTGGCAGCCGGGCATGGGGGGCCACATACGACCTTAGGGTACTTGCAAAAGAGTCAAGTGGCGGTGGAAACAGGCACAATACGCCACACGGAGAAAAAATGGATACGGCGGCGTGTCAAATAAGTAGATAGGTCATCTATTTGAATTATTTATGAGTTTATTTTAACTTTACAATTTTCAGCAGCACCAACATGAAAGGAATAAGAGACACTTCTAAAGGCTCGTTACGTCAGTTGTAAGGATTAAGAAAATCATTTAGGTCTGTAGGCTGTTCCCACAGCATAACTGGTTTACAAGCCGGCAAGCTGATGTGTTACCAACGTTTTCGCTGTTCGACGAGCGGATGTAGCCAATCATTCGTGAGGCGACCCATACAAATTAAAATGGCGACTAAACTGCACGCAATCCTGTGCCTGTCACATCTGGCGGATTCAGGCGAATCACTTAATGAAAGAGCTTTTAATTTTAAACCATCTCGTCTCACTGGCATCAATGGCTAAAATGTCGAATGTCACGTTTACATTCATGCAGTCGGTTGTAAGTTCTGCAGCAGACATTCATTTGTTTAGGAAGAGAAACAGAAACTCATGTGAAAAGTTCGAATCAAGATGTTAAATGAATGTTGTTAATTTGTTGAAAATTTACGGATAACTACCGTTTTAAATCGAGTTTAGCTCGACATGTTCGATTTAAAACGTGAGTTATCCGTAAATTTGCAACATGGGTGACTCTCACGGTAGTTTGTTCCATATTGTTAATTTGTCTTCTTTTTCTGAATCTATAGGTACTCATGCGTTGATATGCGAAGGTCCGTGGTAAAATGATGTGGATAACATTCCTTCGCTCCTCCGCAAAATAGAGCAGTTAGTTATAATGAAATAGTAACGCGCTGATTTACATTTATGATCATTAATTCGCCTTCCCTTCACAAAAAGAAAAAACAATCAACGCAACTCAACCCAACTTACAACTAAAACTTCCACTTTAATACAAACAAAATAAAGACCGGAGACGCATTTCAACTGTTTCCAAAAAAATTAAACGGTAAATAAAAAAAACCATTACCATGAGTTTTCAGTGACCGAACTCAAGAGCGACAACGTAAACGATTATTAGGGAGTATTTTACTTCCTCGAGTGACCAGCGCTGGTAAAACACGTAGTAATGGTCAAAGCATCAGTTCAGACAAGTGAAGTAATTCAGCAGTTACCTGGATGTGCGCAAAGCGTGTGTCGCCGGGTGCGTGTTGGCGGCGGCGAGGGCGCGGTCCCTCTCCAACTTCGTGGCTGACTTCGTCCTCTTCAGAGGATTGTTCCTGAAGGAACGTTTCGAGAAGAAGAAGGAAGCAAGACGCGAGGGGCTGTGCTGCGCCTGGGCACCCGGCACCGGGGTGCTCGGCGCCGAGCCGCGCCGACACGCCTTCTCGTACGACGTGTCTGTAACAATAAGAGCCAGTCACAAATTTGCCTCAGATACATAAATACATACAATCACGCCTGCTTGCCCTAACGGGGCAGGCAGAGCACACGAAACGTGACAGGTAAAACTATTACTATTTCATGCCTTGCATCCACTTCTAGCATAATTTTAGACTGAAGAACAGATGGAAGAGGTAGAATAGTGACAGATTGCTAGCCTGTCGCCTAAACGTATTTCCTTAGTCGCCTCTTAAAATCTCCACCATATCAAGATTTGCTTCAAACTACGTATAAAAACTAAACGATTTGAATGAACATCCGTATGTGCCGGTTAATCGTGGTTCCAATTCAAGCATGAACGAGAGAAGCGACTAATTGACTGTAATTTGTGGAGGTAGATAAACACTTGAATAGTTTATCCTGTTATGCAAAATGTTGTAATAAAGTAATCATAGTAATTTAAAGAAGCTTGTATCTTCGTCAATATTTTAACAGCAGCAGCCGAGTCAGGTTTTAGACAAACATGGCCATGTCGGTACTTGCATCTCGTAACTAATACATTTTTATAAAAAAAAGTCAACTATACCTACACTGACAACGCCATACATGATACGAAAACTAAATTATTTAGTGTTAACTAAATAAATTGCTTGTTCAAAATAGGCGGGTCCACATTGACCGAACCGCCTCTCGAGGTAAACGCATGAGGCATGCTTTTGTACCACATTTAGGTTCAATCGGTGTGGACCCGACTAAAAACTCGAAGCACTAATTTGTTTATAGCTTACTCACACAGTGCATGAGGGCCCGGCTGCTTATCACTAACGCAAATCTACAAATTTAAGCAATAAAGTAATGCTCTGACTCACACACCGTACTGTCATTATTTAGGGTTTCGCACCCAAATACTTGGAATTTTAAAATGTTAAGGGTTTATCCTCCTACAATTTTTTTTTATCTAGGTATCTTCATTGTTTGAAAAATCATTGTAAAATGCTGTATAATACTATCGTGTGATTTTACTGTGTTTATGCTAGGTGAGGCTAATGTGGTCTATGCTGGATCCGTTGTCGCTAGTAAATAGCGAAATGTCAATTCAAATTCACAAAGATTTATGCTCGTAGCCTTGCATGTCGCGTGATTGCTGCAATCACGATCGTTACGCCGGGGCTACTCCGCGCAGCACTAAATTAATGTATTATTGAAACTACCTTGCGCTTGCGCCTGCCGTCCCGCGCCTGTACGCTGTCACTGAACGTCATTTTCAGACATTCGCCATTTTACTGGTCTCTGACTTCAGAACCTACGTGTATCTGGCCCATTTTGTTAAAGTTATTACTTACATTACATTTTATCGAAATTGAGAAAAAAACATTTTTTTATTTCATAAACAGTACTTATAAAGAGCACAATCGACAACCAATAGTTCCTTGTGCTCTCATGATTCTAAGTTCAAATCAAGAAAGAAAAAGTGTAAACATTTTTCATAAAATACTTAGTTCTATGAAACAAGAGCTAAAATTGCATTTAAGTCGATTTGTTTTGGCTCAGATCGGATTGGTCGATGTCGGGCGACTTATTGTTTCTCTCTTAATCTTTCTTGCGTGCACATACGCACTGCCGATACCGCCACTACGGGTGTGAGAAGACACTTAAATGGCAATGTCCGTTGTAAAAAACATAAGAATTTATAATAGCATATATTTTGAATAGGTTAGGGTCATAACTGTCATAAGTCCAGACACCCTCGTGATAAAATAATACTGGAAAGTCAATGTTAAGCCAACGATATATGTCGTGAAGTAAGTGCGCGCGCAAGACGGCGGTACTCGGCGCGGCATCCGGCGGAAGCGGCGCGTACGCAGCCCGTGACCACCGCGCATGCGTCGACAATGTCAGAACCTGCTGCAGCTCGAACAATACAACGCTTATGCTTAGCACGTTTGTTTATTAAAAGCTCTAGTTCAACTTGCACTCGCAGTGTTGATAACGGCCCGACCCAATGTTCAAACTACCGATGGTTTAACTTACTCGAGCGAGTAAAATGATTATCTGTCGTTCTAACTGTAATAATAATAAACCAAATCGTTGACAGACTGAATATCTAGACAATCCGTAAGCAGTTTCAACAGTATCACTTTCGTTACCTCATTTTTGTCGAATGTCCATTTTTTTCTTTATTATTTATTGTAAAGAAGGGCCTTAACTAAATTTTACTATCCAGATATTTAAATACATATAAATAGAGTGGACGCATAATTTCGCCCTTGTGTGTAATAATGTAGTTACACATTAGGTACCTACGTTTCTTTAATATAAATTCCAAGTTAAGTTTTATCCAAATACGTATAACTGTGCATTAATAAAGCAAGACTCCTAAATTGAATAATGCATTAAACTATATTCGGAGGCAAGGAACCCTTAGTATGCGAGTCCAATCGAACGTAGACGTTTGTGGACACAGCGCCGGAAGATTATTAGTGCTAATGATGGAGTTCAAAGCGGAAGAGACAAAGGCAAGTACAGTTACAAAGCCGATGCTTCGACTATTTTCTGGTTGAATATTTTATAAAAAAAAGCTTTCATCAGCGACTTCAAACGTGCAATCTTCATTTATTTTTGGGTGCAACTAACTGGCTTCAAAATTAATGAAAGTCCCTTCACTCTGGAAGTCTGGAAAAAACATTTAACCTCTTTTCTCCAGAAGCGATTTTGGCCTTTATTCTCAAAGCTGCTGTATACAAATTGCATGCAACGATGTCGCTTTGAATACTAACCACTCTTGTCCAAACTGCTAAAACCAATGAAAATAGGCATCATTTTATCTTGGACAGTTATATGTAGTTCGACCCGATTTTTTTCCACCCGTGGTTGGAATTCAATGGAGTGGCGTCTAATCAGCTTTTATTATATGGATGCAATTCTGTCACCAAAGAAACTGTAGTATCCCTGAAAATCTGTCACTGTCAGTGTAGTCTAAGGATGCCGTCGATTCGGTGCCATCGTGCGAAGAAACAGGTGTACATGTCTAAGGGTCTATTAGAAACTGTTACCGCCTCCCTGACAACTCGTCTACACTTGGCATGGCATTTCTTATCCTTTTGCTATAATTTAAATAATAAATTGAAGCTTTAATTGGATGCTATGTCATCGTATAATTTAATCGCCATATCAAACACTAGCTTTCCGCCCGCGACTTCGTTCGCGTAAATTTCGGATTTTGGGGTCGTAGGTTTCTGAGCCTATTCATTACAAACAAACAAAGTTTTCCTCTTCATAATATAAGTGTAGATGTAGGTATCTAAACCCAAATATTTTACGGAATCCCCTTTTTTTTTAAATAAAATTTAGCCCATGTTAATCGTGGATAATGTGGCTTTCGAATGGTGCAAGAATTTTTAAAAACGGTCCAGTAGTTACTGAGCCTATTCATTACAACCAAACAAACAAACAAACAAAGTTTTCCTCTTTATAATATTATAGTGTAGATTTACCATTCTAGAATATTAAACCAGTGACTGCATTAATATACGAGCCAGCTCAGAAAACATAGAAAACATACTTACGAGAAAATATGACTTTAGATTCTTGCCTTTGATACGTCTACAATCAGAGGGATCTATATTAAAGTGTCAGCAACAGCGACTAAGGAAATTAATTTTCGTAATCGTAATAAATAACGTCTAGTTTTAGGAATGACTTTTTAAAATAAAAATTAAGGAATAACATGAGCTCGAGATACTTTAGAAAACAATGGCTACATGTGGAAAGTATTTTTGGACTTTATTTCAATGGTAACATTAAAACTTAGTGTCGGCACTAGTAGTGTACCTACTCAAATAGAAACGGAACAAAAGATTGTTTTGTTTGGTAAGAAGCGGCAACAAGTGGATCATTTGGCTCACAGCCGCAATCACTAATTGCATACTTTGATAAGGCCACGATAAATCGCCCACGAGGAAGTGCCACGCGACATTATGATAACGCCTGAATAAGTACTGCTGATTTTATGTTTATATTATAACCATGTTGTAATTACGCTGTTTACATTCGAAGCGGGAACGAGCCGAGATAAATGTGGTTGAAACGTCAAAAACCGCGATTGCGTGAATTCACGATTTCGATCCGATGTGGTCGGCCGTCGTGCCGAACGATTTGATTACCTTTTCAAGTACAGAAAGGAACAGCAGGGTGATTGCGTAACACAATTTACATCTATATCATGTTCTATCATTTACGTAAACCTTATAGGTACTGTGTATTGTTTTTTGGCGATGTTTGTTTGTTTGTCTGTAGTCAAATATCAAGTTAAATTTGATCCACTTCCTGATTACAGATTGATCAGAATTTTTATTATGATTGCCTAAGTCGGATGGCAATACAATACGGGTATTCTGGTTGCCGAATTCTGGTAGCCTAACTATACTCTGACGGTTTAAATACTTAACTAAGTGTAAACAAACTTCAGTTGTCAGATTTGACAGGTTAACGGGTAGTAAACATTTTACTTGGACCAAGTAAATAAGGACTGATTACTTGTCACTAAAGCTGAAGCCAAGACCGAAAGATCAACCAGAGATGTAAAAGTCCCTTTCTAATTGGGTGACAATGAGATTTTTGCAATATGGGACATTCAATGTCGTAATCTTACATACATCACGCTTAAATTCCCAGATGGGTTGGTTAGAGTATTTTTATGCACATTTAAAAGTTAAATTTGATCATCTACAAGCATATAAATCTTATTTACTTCAATCAGTAAATTCAAAGCGCTTTACAATTATTAAAAATTAGTCGTCCATTTCTCTTGTTGAAAATTATCGGATAACTTATGTTAAATAAAACGAGTTTAGCTCGACATGTTTCGGACTAATTCGTAGCTCGTATTCGTAATAATTTTAAACATGAGTGAGTCTCACGGTAGTTTAATGCATAACGTCCATTTCTCTGTTTATTCGATTGTCAACTTCTGTTATATGGGGGTACATACACACACACATACATATACAATACATGGGGGTATAAACCGTGACCAATTTCACAATTTCTTGCCTTTTTTTAGCATAATTTAGTTTCCTTATCTTAAGTAGTTGACTAAGTTGGCTTATCTGTTAATATTGTAGGCAAATAACGTGGCTATCACAAACTATATGAAACATAATATAATCATATAATTACGCCTATGTTCCCAGATGGGGTAGGCAGAGCACACGAAACGTGAAATAGACATAACAATGCGTATGACTATTTCACGCTTCGCAGCCACTTCTAGCATTATAGTTTAGGTTGAAAACAGATGGAAGAGGTAGCATAATAGTGACAGGTTGTTAGCCTGTCGCCTAAAGAATACCTAAACCCATGTCCTTAGTGGCTTAGTGCTATTCTAAACCCGATACCACACGGGACCACGGGATATGAAATATAAATAATTTTGTAAAGAGGTATGGGCAAATATTCTGGCCACAGAATTTTTTATTTTATTCTTAATATTCTTATTTTTTTCAATAACTGTAATAATAGTAAATAATGATGTTCTCGCAACAGAGTTAGGCATTTCGTAATTTATACAAATATTACAATTACTAGTAATTAGGAATCATTGTCAATTCCAAATTACTGGAATTGATGACCAGATTACTTATGAAAACAGAAAACCGTTTTTCAATATACGCAATTTATACCGTTTAAAGTATTTTACATAAAAAAACAATTTTATTTCAGTGACGTTAACGAAATTGACACATTGAAAAGGTTTGGCATTTAATTGAAGTAGTCTAGTCTGTAGTAATTTTACTTAAGTATTTGATTACCCAAGATTTAAGATTACAGCAGCGGTTTATAATCCCGATTCCAAAGAAATGAATTAGAAATGTAATCACAGGAGACTATTACAGTAATTTTGATGACCTAGGTAATGAATTACTGAAGAATCACAATTACTTGAATGTAACCGTGTAATTAATTCCAATAGTAATTGATTACGCCTAATACTGTCCCACAATGCAAAAAATCATGGTCAATGTAAGGATTATAGCGACTTAAGGGGTTACCATTACAAAAAAAGTAGACTTGTTAGTGAATATGTTGTCTATTAAATTAAGTGTATATTAAAATCAAATAAATTAATGCGATTCTAATTCTTTGACACAAAACCGTTAAAATAAAATTATTTTATGAATTTTTCAGGTAAGTTTCTTGAGTGATGTTTTTTTTTGACGTAAAGATTTTTTTAGGCTGGCAAGATTGGCATGAGGAGTGAGCGAGACAAACTGCTCCCTTCTTGCTGGCTCACCTGTCCTCAACTTGCCTCTATGTAGTATTTCCCAAGTGCGCAATCATGTTAAGGGCCGATAGGACCTTCTTACATCAATGACATTTTATCGTATGTTCAAATAGTTTAGCGAAGGAAGGAAAAAAAAACATAATGTTCTGTTCGTCCCAAAGTTTAGGTAAGTATACCAGAAAAAATCGGAATTAAAACGTTAACGCCCATCAGATCAATAAATATTAGGTAAGATTTCTTTGCTAAACTATTTGAACATCCGATAAAATGTGGGTAGTTAAAAAAACCTCATTAACCTGTCAAATCTGACATCAAGTTTGTTTACATTTAGTTAAGTACCTTAACCGCCAGAGTATAGGACGATCTACACGGGAGGGATTTTCAACAGTTGGTCTAATTAACTTGTAATTTGGTACACATATACCTAGGGTGAAGATGAAGATCAACGCAAGTTGGCAAAAAGTACAGTCAACAAAGAAATTTTCTATCAGAAACGAAGTTGGGCAGGATATTTCCATACAAGCTTATTTTGTCAGTTGAACATACTGAAGTGAGCATCTATGGTCATCGGGTAGACTAGCAAGATTAGTACAAAACATTTATAACCAATGCATATAAAATAGAGGGTTATAAAGAGTCCAGTAGAGCGCCAAGTCCGCCATTTTTACTTTTATGATAAGAAATGTTTTGCAATCTACCTTTTCATAGGTTGTTTAAACGATTTTGCATGTTGTACGTTAAATAATCCATAATAATAGCCCGGCCTCCTTATACTGTAACGCAGGAAACTTGGCAACGTTTTGTTTCTTGACGTGTAATTAGAGAGCATTGTTCGTAACGTGAGTTGTCGAGAAGCGTACTAGTCTGAAACAGCAGAGTCATTCATATTAAGGTGCTGTTTTGGCCTGAAGAACGCTTAGTAAGCGCACTTCAATAGCTTCCGCGCGTGTCTACACAAACACATATTATCTGCGCGAGTGTTGTGATACATTATGTAATGGACTCGCAGTCGCAGTATTGATGTTCTATATGTATGTACCTACTCGGGTTATTCGAGATACATAGGCAGCGAATGCTTGCTGATTCAACTAAATGCAACTTGAGAGTTAGGTCATCTTGCGTAGAGTTTTATAGGTATGGGTCTCGTAATCGATCACGATTGTATAATTTACTGGACAACAAGGTTAACTAGATACTTATGACGACACCATGACAGAGTCACGAAATAACATGGCTATAAATAATATTCTTATAGGGTTTAATGAATAACCTAGCCTGTTATAGCTCGAGGGGCTTACCAGAGTGTACAGCGACATCGTCGTCTACGTCCAAGTAGCCGCGGCGGATGCTCAGGGGGCTGTTGGCCATCTGTTCCTCATGCTTTTTGATGAGAGCGCCGATCACGCGGCTCTCGCCGCCATTGCTATCCACAAACTTGTCATAGTCTTCCGTCAGATCCGTGACAACAACGGTCTCATCCGATCCATCTTCGATGTTCCTCGCAGTCACGCTCCGCAGCAACGAGTTACTTCTTGACAACTTGGTGCTTCGAGAACGACGGATAAAATTTAGCCCCGACATTTTACCCGGGCTTCGGCTCGGGCTGTCCGGTGTTATTGTTATTCGAGGAGTTTTGAATATCGATGTCGAGCTGCTGCTTCCTCGAATAGGCGATGGCACAGTGAGATTTTGTGGTAACGTTTTTGATTTTTCTTTGCCCGGAGTGTGAAGTTTTGGCGAGTCAGGTATCAGAGATAAATTAGAATTTTGTATAGGATTTTTATTGCCGATGCTCGCCGTCGAGTTGTTTAATTTATTTGATGAGATCGAGCCACCCAACGGGGAGAATATTCTATCATAGCGAGGTTCGCACGACGTCGTGCTGCGTAGCCTTGGCTTGGCGTGCCGCATGAGGCCACTCTCGGCGACCAGCCGCGGGCTGGTCAGGTCGCGCTGGCCCGCTCTCGCCAGCGCCTCGTTCGAGCTCACTGTGGACGACAGAGGCCGACGAAGTCGCCGTTCCGGACTGAAAACGCTTATGTCACTCTCGCTCTCCGTCAAGGACGAATCGCCGCGATACGGGGCTTGCAGTCTGCCATTCTCCGAAAGGTTTCTCCTTTTGTTCTTGGTGGGATAGTGTTCTATGTTCTGTCCGCAGACGATAGCGTCCTTTTCTTTTTGAGTGAGAGGTAGATAGTTGTCGAAGCTTTCGAATAATGGCACATAGAAGACGGATCGGCGGCGGGTAGGGTCGTCGCCGGCGGCGCCGGGCGCGGGCGAGCCAGACATGGCGCTGCGGCCGCGGCGGAAGCACGCTGCGTTAGCGCTGCCTGCCCTCCGCAGTGTCGTCTCGCCACATCGCGGCTGCTGCGATTCGATGCGCTATCGACTATTTCCTGATCGAAACGATTTCCAGCTTCTTCACAGTTCGCTGTACCATAAAAGAAATTGGTAACGGTTTAAATGTAATTTATTACAAAAGCTCCGAATTATAGTCGTTGAAAGTTGGAATACTTGAGAACCCGTTTAAAGTGATACTAAATAGGGACTAGATTCAAGTTAACCGATTTTACGTCTCTTCTTTTTACAAAGTTAGCAAAGTCAAAGTGCATTGGTATTGATCGAGGCAATACGTGTTTACACAGGGTAGTGCACTTTATCAAAGAGCGATAAGATTAACTCTCCGTTCCGACCAATAGTAACGGTCCAGTTCTATCAACGTTAAAACAGTCCATAAGAAATAACAGTAACACTTGGCTAAAGTAATATAAAGTTGTGCACATTTGTTTACCATACTTAATTAAATGAACAAAAATAAAACGTGATGCGGAAAACTTAAATACTGGAACACACGTGTTCATGTCGGTGCGAGGAGTGGCGGGTGTCGTGCGAATATATTTAGCTTCGCCCTATAGGATAGGTCGCACACACAGCACTTCCACATAGACATAGCGCATCTTGCCACAATTAGATCGCGAAACTAGTCGTTTACGAACCCAACGCAGGCGAGGGGAGCTTTATAAAATATACTTAAGGTTTTCTCCGTAATGTTTCGTGTATCTTCCTTTTACTGAAGTATTAAATGAACAAAATGCGAAGACCAATTGGTCGATGAAATTCCGTGCCGTTTTCGGGGCAATTTCAGATCATTGAGCTGTGTGGTTTCTTATGTACTGTGGATATGACTACTGCGCCGGACGTCGTCATGCGCAGGCGATAATTGAACATGATTGTATCATTTAATCGAAGAAAGCAAAGCTGCCGTTACGAATGCATTAAACCGGTCGAGATACGGACACGAAACAATTACTCCGGAACACTCAGCAAGCAGCTGTCAAGGACCTCCTCTCTTCCAAATATAATTGGATTTAAACACCTAAATAAATAACCCGGCCCCAAACAAACCTTATTTAGATACAGACTTAGATGCCGCCTATTTGTGAATGTTATTCCAAAGAGAAATAATTCGCTCGAGATGAGTAAATTCTATGAAACGTGATAATGTCAGAGTTCGCGTTATGAAATCAATACCAAACAGCCTAGAGCGGGCCTTTGGAATTATATGAAAGTAATTTATTTTTTCCACGGTTTTATTACATCGCGACATCTAGTAATGCCAAAGCTCGCAGTGTGACGCAATCGCGAGGAACTTGCGAGAAAGAAAAAAAAACCGGCCAAGTGCGAGTCAGACTCGCGCACAAAGGGTGCCGTCAACAGCAAACAAACACGTTTTTTTTCGATGGGGGGGTGGCTCCCAATAATTATTAGTATTATTTTGATTTTAGTATTTGTTGTTATAGCGGCAACAGAAATAGATCATCTGTGAAAATTTCAACTCTCTAGCTGTCACGGTTCGTGAGATACAGCCTGGTGACAGACGGACAGACAGACAGACATACAGCGAAGTCTCAGTAATAGGGTCCCGTTTTCATCCTTTAGCTACGGAACCCTAAAAACATGCGCAGCAGAAACATAAGCGCTGCAAGTGGCATGATTAAGGATGCCCGTTTATTCAGAAGACACGAGCAACAGCAACCGACTTGTTGAGAACAACAAACGACCGGTATATTGTTTCACAGACGCAAGACGAGCGTTTACTTTTCACGATAAAAACTATCGCGAATTCATTACAAGCTGAATACTAACTAATTAAGTCAAAAACTTCGTAAGTGATACGGACGAGCTATCACCACATCGACATATTAATATTCAACAAGCCGCAAACCGATCGTGTCTAAAATCATTCCAACTTATACTTTAGACCTTTAGGTACTTAAAAGATGGTAAACAATCTTGAAATGTCTTTTTATTGAAATACACAGTCTAAAAATGAAAATCGTTACACTATACAATTCAATTATGAAAGTAAATGATTTTTTCATACTTAAATTGTAAAATGTAAAGATTTTGATTTATAAAGTGTATGTTTAAATAAAAAGACACGTCAAGATTGTTTACCATCTTTTAAGTACCTAAAGGTCTCTAGTATAGATACATGCCTTGCATAGACTTGCACGGCATTCGCAGCGAACAAACTTAAAAACATCCCTGATTCTCCAATATCCAATTACAGACATGTGTTGGTGCAAGACAGTCCAGCAATTATGAATTAATTTATTATAACGCCGGCTTAATTGAGCATAGCTTTATATGCACGCAACAGACAAGGAACTTATTCTTCAAGTTATGACTAAAGCGTAATAACAATACTAAATTACTTAATTCATTTTATATCCATACAACTTCATCGTAACGATAGTTATATTAAAAAAACGTGTACTTCTGCTCTAAAATTTACAATACAACAATGTCCTCTTTTTCGTTGCAAGAGAATTGATAATCCAACAAGTACACATGCACGAAGTTATGTTGTAAAGACCGGTAAATAAGGTACACAGGATGAAGATTTAAAAGAAAGCAAAACATTCCATTCCGAGTACTCAAGCGCTTTGGCAGATTCGTGTTCCCGGGCATACCAACCGAGGCTTCTGTGTGAAATATGAACACGAAAATAAAGCAAATCAACGCTGTTCACGTGTGGATGTTTTTCTCATGCACTTTCTGGTGAATATCCCCGCCATTCCCGCCGCGGAATGGAATTATAAACGCCCCCGCACAATTAGGATTCCTCCTGTCTAATTATTTTTATTCCGCGTCGAACTTCGTTTATACAATGCCAATTTGTTTTATACGCTTTTATAACTTTCACTGGATCGTGAGTAACCTGTTACGACATAAGAACGAAGATTGTGTGAAGTGTGCAGACATCTGTTTGTCCTGTTTTTAAAAACTCGACTCAATTATTTACTTTATTAAGTACGTCCTAAGTAGTCCTGTGCATAATATGTTAATGCCAGCAAAGAAAAACAAAAGCGTAACCCATAAATGAGTTATAACAAAATTACACACTCAGTTGTTTTAGAAAGTGTCGTTCGCATTAACATAAACCGACTCATCTGCGTAAACCAGGAAGCAATCGAGCGAGCGATCTACGGAACCGCATTATAGGCGTCAGAGTCGGAACAGACGATAAGTCGAAATCATTCGGCGAAAGTCACAACCAAACAACTAAGCACAGAAATAGCGGTTAATAATAAAGATAAACGTTATAATTAATCCCTCCCTTCAAATCACGAGGGATGATTTATAGAATAGAAAAGCAATTACGCTGGCATGTTTGCTTACATAGCACTAATAGATAATAATGTTTGCGTCACGCATAATACTGAGCTTTATCCAATAATTAGATATGATACGAGTATGTAATTATAATTTGGTCGATTTAAACAATCTCCTATCCCACTTATACGGCACGTTCTGAAGGAATCTGTGCAAGTATTTGTCAAAGACATCGCCGCCCGAGATTAGGGGCAAGCCGGCGCAAAACGTGGCTTGGAACTAAAGTGGGTATAGTTGCGAAACTTTCCTATATAGCCAGATCAATACGGGGATTTTGGAATTAATTCACCTGTCTGATACGTTATATTTTCCAATTTATAGCTCCTTCTGTGTTACCGGTATGGTGGCTGTCAAAGACACTCGAAATGCTGACGCATATGAGACAGTAACCTTCAGTTTTTTTTTAGAGATTAATTTGGGATACCTGGGTAAAATTTATTCAGCCGAATTATTTAAAGGATTTCTATCCATTGAGCAGACAAGGTAACGGCGATTACAGACTCAACGAATATTTTTAAACTCTAAAATTATACTAAAGCAAAGTATTAACAAATCAGCTTTTATTAATTTTAAACTCTCGGCTTAGATCACTAGCCAAATTGGTGTTCCTATAACAGAACAGAACTGCATTTAATTTTATCTGATTTTGTATCACTTCGATGGTCAATAATCTCGATAAGAACGAGAAACTTTCACTTCTACCTACAACGAGAACGCTTGAGCAAGATAACAAGCAACTTGGTTGCTTATAACTACGTTGAATATCGAGATCCGAACCGTTAAGCATAAAGCAAAATTTGATTGCCTAAGGCCAAAAAAATGCCATTTCAAAATAATTAAAAGTTTACTTAAATTTTGTTTACTTCATAACTATTTAAAAACGACGCAGAGTTACCATCGTGTATCGTTTGCGAGTCTGAATGAAGTCATTAATCACTGTGTAGGCAGATCGAGGCGTAATGCGCTCCTTCGTAATTTAAACTTTTTACATTTATTTTTTCCGTTCATAATTATAATTATGAGGCGAAATAAACGCCGAAACTCTCGTTCCACCCACGTGGTGCCAAAACCGCCGCTTAATGTATACAATACATTTAAAGTGGAACGAAAATGTTTGTTGATATTATTGTCAGACGAAAAAGTGATACTGTGTTTTCAACGACACATAAATTAAGAGCAATTAACACTAAGTGCCTAATTGGAGTGAGACAGTCAAAGGAACCCTTTGAGCCAATGAGAGAAATTGGAAATGTTTTTCAGAAAAGAACTAACAGTAGGAATGTTTTTGCTGAATCAGTTGTTACAACAATATCACAATTAGACGAAGATAATTAAGGAGAAAACATAGAAATAAGCCAGATAAAGCTTTACTGATTAAATATTAATGTCAAAATAAGGAAGTCAAAGATGTTCAAATATTTACGTACCCCTCTATATTGTTTAACGATTTCAACACGAGCAGAGTTAGCGAGAAGTGAGCGCAAAACGTACGTTGCTTGCACGAGAAAGATCGATCTTACTTTTACGTTAAGTGCTCTCGCTGTTGACGTCTTAAGGTCCAGAAATGTGAACCGAATTCATACATAAGAAAGAGCTAAGAAATTTCGCATAATAACGGGACCGTGAACCGGGCATTCGTAAAACTGCGACGTAAGTCTGAAATATATCGTTATTTATGTTAGTAAGTACGAATAAATCCAGAGGCGAAGCGATGGCGATTAGTGCGGAAATGCTTTAAGACTTCCTCGGACGGCCGACGGACGAGATGCGAGATTCCTAGCCACAGATACGGGTTTGTCGACCGGATCCCGAGTCGCCGCTGCGGGTATGTAGGTTTACGTACGCCGGCAGAGCCCGCCCCGCGCTGACCAAATACGTCCCATGGCGAACATTATTTTCCACTTTGTTTGCCGATCAAAAGTGACACTTTCATAATTAAACACGCTCGGAAACATGCCAGCCTAAAGGTTCCAAAGATAAATAAACCACTTCAAAAGTAAAGTTATCATTCGGTGTTCTAATCCCCACTAAGTTCATTCACGTGACGACTGTCCAGTTATTTATAAGTTTTATAACGCATGTTTTTTTTTGCGCGATCGCAATTTATTGCAATAAGGATGAAATTACATTGCCATCGGCGCAGCATCTAATCACCGGTGTTGCTGCTATAGAAAATTTATAATGACCAAAGCCGAGTATTCTGAAGCAAACAATCAGCCTAATGGGTTCACTATCAGGGAAAAGATGTAGCGACAAGCTCCGCTCTATCCATCAAAGGTTCTTTATGAGGGGATCAAGTAGTCAATACGTCGGACCCGACATTAGCATAGCTTCCCGGAGACAGGTTAATTACTTATGCGGTAACTGCGTCTTAATCATGGAAATAGCTATTGATAGCTAAAGTGCTAATGAATACGGCATAATTAAATACCTAGCCGCCAATGTTGCCTGCTGCATTTTTAGCAGTGTTCTGGTCGTAACAGATTTAATACATGTTTATATATTCTGAGATACTTCAAGTCACCAATAGGACAAGAGGTAGGTAGTTTAAAGACAGCTCTATAAAATACTAAATCATATATGGTGAATTTTCGTTGATAAATTAATTTAAGATCGGAGGAATGAGCATCATTAAATTTAACTGGATAAACAAAGTGAAAATTTCGTAGTGTATTATTTGAGATTCGAGTGCCGTTATTCCAACGAACAGTGTACATGTACATGATTCAAGCACCTATACACTTAATGCCAGAACTTTTTTCTGTTGTCTCACAAATATAAGAAAAGTGTTTCCTAAAGCTAGCCTGAATCACGTGGTTCTAGATTATCCTGTGTTTCCAACGCGAAAACAGACAGTACATTTTCTTATTTTAAGGCTACTTTATCAGTATAAAGTGGACGTCGTGAGGTGAAGCTAAACAAATACCGCGGAAGGAATACGTGTCACCAGCCCTCGGGATATAGGGCAGGCTGAGAGGTCACGATAAAAGCTCTTAGTTACTACAGCACACGTCTTCAGCGAGACACCGAAATGGGGGCAAGAGCGTGTTTTTTTTTGTCCACTCTGCCTTAACAAAAGCCCCCGGCCTTGTCCGAAACTCAAACGAGTATCATTACTTCCCGCGGCAGTAACAATGATTATGCTAACACGAGATAATTGCTATCAACGTCAAAACATTCTGACGTACAACTAATAACAGAAAAAAATTGAGCGGAAATATATACAAAAAGTTTACGCGGAATGCGTTTAGAGGTAGCCGGCCCGGCTCGGATAGCTTGTGCAATCACAATTCTCTACGCCGCGAGAGATCGCCGCGCCGAGGCCTTTAGACAAAGAGACGCTCAAGTTTAAAACGTCAATAGAACAATACATACACATAATTCGCGACTTTCTGCTCAAGAAAAGGTGTTCTTGTATTTTAGTCCATGCCATGACAAAGATTAAGGGTCTCTCTCATTTATAAACTTGGAGAAAACGTTTATGTCCACACCATAAGATGCGTTCGTAGGCGTCGGTCGGGCCGAGCCGAGAAGAATCGTGTCGAATCGTGACGTTTTAGCTCTTATTCCATCGGCAATCGCAGACTCCCTGCACATAGATGTGGGGAGACCCTACCTAGATCCACTCTACCAACAAATTAGGTAGGTAGGTGCCGCACCTTAAAGATACTGCCATATTTCTAAAAGTTTTACAAACACATTATTACGCCTAAAAACTTACAAGCGATGATTAGGTAATTACAGAAGTCACACCACGCTCATTCTGTACTAATGGCGCGCACATCATGGCATGGCATACCTAACGACAGCTGTCAAAACCGCTGAATTAAAACTTTGCGCATTGCAATTACAGAACGTCTGTCTGTTTTGTTTAAAAAGGTTACGCACAGGCCTTAATTTAAGAGCTTTATGCTTGCTTGTTAATTCTTGCAAGTACGACTGTCATTCGAAAGGTGAATACGCCGCAAGTCACTAAGCAAAAATTAAATGAAAAGCACAACTGTTAGGTGCAGCATAGAACTGCAAATGATGTTTAACCATCGTACTTGGTATTCGTTTGTGTTCCGACGAATAAATGCCTGCAGCAATTGTTAACAGCATTGACTCCGAGTCGTGACAGAGGCAGGAAAGCTCCAGCATCGTTTGGACTCACGTTAGTAGCAAGATGTATACGTTCACTAACTGGCAAGGTCAGGTGCAGCTTTGCTACGTCGGCATTTATCGAGGCACTAAGTAGCTACTGATTTGAATAGTCGAAGGAACGAATGATCACTTGAAAGGTCAATACCGTAATAACAGGTCTGCAGTCTATTAGGACCAGTCGGATGACCTTGATTTTTCTAACGCAACAAAACAAACTGCGTAAAACAAAACAAAGGTGACTTTATTTTATTTGATAGCTTGATAATGTACTTTCAATTTTTTAAGTCAACATTGGGTACGATCGGTCATAAAGAACAAGATAATTAAGATCATTACCGACCGATGATTAGGACGGACAATAAGATAAGTATTTAGTTTGTGCAAAGCGAGCTGAAACCATAATTAAGTAATTACGAGTAGCGAGAAAACATTATTAACTTAGCAACGTATTGGACATGTCTTCACAAGCTAACGCTTTTGAGCATACATAAACCAGATTTAACAATACGTACAATACATAATCGTTACGCCTTTTTCTCACACCGATAGACAGAGGTAATTTTGTTCCACATGATACAATCCTAAGATATCTGAGACATCTCTTTCGCTTCAACTCTTAACACATGCTCGTCGATTTCGGATACTCTAAACCTAACCTTTTTCTAAAATGTTCCCGATTTGGTCACGTGCGTCTAGGTCTGCCCCTTCCAACACAACCATCCCCATCCATTTAGTAAGTCTTCTTTCATCCATCCTCTCTTTACGACCAAACCAACCGAGTATACTTTTTTCTATACATACAATCACGCCTGTATTCCCAAATGGGGTAGGCAGAGCACACGCAACGCTACATAGATAAAACAATGACTCTTAGTCTTATTCTATCTAGCTAGACAATGAAACGAATGTCTTACTTTGGCGAAAGTTGGCTCTTTCGCGGGCACATCAGCTTCCTTCGAGATTGCAGACAAGCTGCCTCAACGATGAATCACAATTGTTGCAATAATCGCCATCTTCTGTGACTCATTCCTCTTTCAACGCAATTCTTACGCTTAAAACTCTAAGATATGCTCTTACCGCTGTAAGAGCATATCTTAGACTCTTACAGGTTTAATTCAGAGATGAAGCGCGTAGAATGCAGATGCGGCCAAAGCACCTACCTAACATGAATTTGACTGCAATTTGTTTTCGGTGATATTAAATAAAATATTTTTATTTTTTGATATAAACTGCTTCCCGTTAGTGTAACCCGACATGATAACCCGATTTCCTGTTAAATCATTTAATCGCCTTCTATTATCAAACTGTTAAAATGTCACCTCCATGCTTTTGTTGTTAGTTTAAATGATAAAGCAAATCAAGTTCACTCATTAATTCGACATTAATCATTAATGAAATAAACAGCACTCATTAAATTTATAATGATGGATATTATTTGACAACATCCTTTCGTATTTCGTATTTTCTGGTATTGGTAAAAATAACTTAGCAATTTCCCATGTGGTGTCGGGTTTAGACTAACACCTCTGCATTTCTTCCGTGGTTATCGTAAATGGCGACTAAGATGTTTTAGGCGACAGTCTAGCAACAAGTCACTCACTATTATATCTCTTTCATCAATGTTTCAATCTAAAATCCTGCTGAAACTATATGTAACGTTTCGTGTGCTCTGTCTACCTCCTAAGGGAACACAGGCATAGTGTATGTGTATGTATGTGTATATATGTATGTAACAAAGCAATTCAAAGGTAGGTGCTCGTAATGTACTTGAATATCCGCGCCGAATGAGCCATGAAGTTGAAACAAAGGCCGTGCGCGTCAAATGCACCAATGCACATATTTTTTTTGTATGCACGCATACCCGATTCCTCGATTGCATTTTGAGTAGGTAAATAAATAAAGGATAAGAAGCGATAAAATCTTAACTTCAAGATCTCTTACGATATATGTAATATTATGCATAGCACATAGAAATAGCATTCAATTTGTATTAAATTTTCGGTGTGAAGAACCACCAATATAGCGTCTGTTGTACTCTTGTTCTAATATTGAGACAAAAAAATATTTCTGGTAGTAATTACGAGTATCATGTGAAGTTATCTCAGTAACACGGTTAAGTTGCCAGCGGACTGGCACAATAAAGCAAACGCCTGAGCGGAAATGAGAATGCGGGTGGACATCGAATCATTGCCGGCTGTCGGCCACCACTTCACAAAACGATCGTTAAAAGAACCCTTAGAGCGAGAGAAAGGCGAATTCAAATCACCTGTTTAGTATGTAAAGCGACACCTGCTGCCCGACAGATGGTGGACAAAAAACACGCCCCTTCCGCCACGGGAGGGCTCGAGACGTACCAAGGAACGAAAGCATACAACAACGCGATTATTTACGAAATAAAAACAAACTTGCTAAATCGCGTCCGTGACCAAGTGTAAACTTTAGGAGGTCGAACGGTTAGCCGAAGTTTGAAAGCAACGACCCGTGATTCAGGGGATAATTAAATCCCGTTCACGAAAATTACGTAAACCACAGGATATCGAAAAATGGAAGAGCACAGCGCGGTCCGGTTTGGCGGAGCGCGCGGCCGGCGCTCGCAGGTCTGGAATGTGACCCAGACCTCGATGGGACCCGCTCCGTGACTCACACCGCCGGAATAATATATTTACACAAACATCAGGCGCTCAACCCAACTTAAATTCCCTCTGTTTAGAAACTAGAAAGTTTGTCCGGACGCGTGGGCTTATAGATAAAGGATTACGCTACACCCACTCTGCCCACAATATTTTTACTTTAGTCATACGGCGTCCCACATCGTTTTTATTGGTAGTTTAATCATGCGAGGCTATTCGTGACCTGCATGCGGCTGGCACGCCAAAACAAATTAAAGGATCATAAGCAAAGCAATTTGAAAGCTCGGAAAATATCTGATAATGCTCTGGCGTTATAAGGAGACCGTAGTAAATAAATGCACACTATGAATGACGATAATTCTGTGGACAATAACAATACTGTTGGTCTATAACCTTACTTGATGTACTTAACATGGAAAGACATGCGTTCCGGTGAACTATTTTCTTAAATAGATACCAGCCGCATCTAATAGCTGTGTAGATATAAACGCGCTTTTTGTCTAGGCCCGTCCCCAGGGTGACGCAAGTGTTGCGTTCCTTGAGAGCCTCTGCTGTCCATCAACCGAGCTTCCCCGGCTTTAGTATACCATTACTAAGAGTGTACGGTGACCGTACTCGCTAGCGAAATTCTCCATACGAATAGTTTATGCCGTCACTAGCAAGTAAGGTCCATTTAAACTCATGGCAATGGTACAGGTATGCCTATCGCTTAATCGCACAGCGAGACGTAGGTAAACTACGTCCGTCAGGGACCTGTATCCAAATTACACGAGTAATATAACGCTGTACCCACACTCGTCTTATTTATTGAGGTATCTACCCAGAGAACGGCAAATTCCGTTTTTCAGGTAGAAATATACTTACACGAGCAAATAAGAAGTTAGGCGAGAGATATATTGCGTTAACATATTTGAAGTGGTTCCACGCGGAGGTTGATTGATATTCGCAATATTGCTACGGATCGCACGCTGGAACAACCCTTATTAATTCTAAGAAATAATATTTCGGGATGAAACTTCTGACGTGTCAGTAGAAATTAGCTAACTGTCTTGACATCTGTTCTCGAATAATTTATAAGACGCTAAACAAACAGGCAGACTAGAATTGCGTCGTTTTTGTGAATATGGTTTTTGAAATTCGTTTTAACACTAACGCCTACACATGTTTTTGAAAGGAATTATGGAGCATTGTGTTTTTATAACAATACCCGGGTGGTTGGGGCCCGACTGTGCAACAAGTTGGCCCCGGCACGTGCATTGGTTCATTCTTTATTCCGCTTGAATCCTGTTTGTTATCCGTGACTCTATAAACAGAGCTCTATGAATATTGATCTGTTTATTTCAATCAATCGGTTTATCTGAGTTTAATTGAAGTGAAGTTTCCCGTGTTGTAAACTTATAAATGCTTAATTTATTTACGTGTTTGAGTGAAGGTGGTATTCAGAAAATGTAGTGTTTGCACCCCGCACGCAAGACCGAGTCTATTGAAGCGCAACGCAACGACTGCACAAAGTGAGCAGTGCAACGAAACGTGTGCTAATCACTATACTAACTGCTAAACATTTAACTCTAAATGCTGTGAAAGTATGTATTACGGTTATGGCTTGTTTAGCTTTTTATGGAATCTTAAAAGTTATGAGTCACTTGATACAATACTACATTAGAAACAATAACAACAATAGAAGTTGGTTGACAAACCTCTGTATTGATAAGGCAAAATCAATGAATTTCAGGAACGTTCTAATAGATTAGGTAACTTGATAAGATACGAAAACAATAAAGGCACCTACTTCTTAGTCATTTTAAATGGGTTTGGTTTTACATACGAAATTAACCTGAAAATGTTTTTACTCTTAAAACAATCCTATGTAACTTCTGGGTTCATAGTATTCCAACTTTCTTCACAACTTTTAACACAAATATACCTGTTAAAGTCCAACCAAGTAACTCTTAATATTAAAATAATAAACTCAATTCCAATGTTGTTTCGCACTCCACTTTCACAATGTTTCCACCAATATTCACTGCAAGCGGTAACCGTGAACTAAGTTCTAAAATTCGCGTTACGGGAGGGCGCGCGATCGCCGAGGCGGCCGGAGGAACTTTGTTGACAAGCGCTAAGCGTGGTCCGGCCGCCATGTTCGGAGCCTTCGGCAATCTCCGGCGGCCCTCGGCAGAGTCCGGAGGAACCACATGCCACCTTCTCGCTCGCTCTCTGGTTCTACGAGATCTACAACATCGACATGGCGATGTGTAACTGTAAAAGTTCGTAAGTTTGTACCTTGGTTTGTACAAGAACGATGACAGTTGGATATGAAGTAGATGTAGTTCTCTAGGTTTACCGTACTTTAAAAGAATGCACTTAGAAGTAAGTTACTTCAAGTAAGTGATAATTAATTTTTTATCTAGCTCTGTAACCGCTCTAAATTTAGATCTCATTAAAATAATGCACCAAATTGAATTAATTTTCACGAAGTTAATAAAAATATCAGCAAAAAAGAAAAGTAGGCACATTTCTTATACGTACCAAACAAGATTTTTAAATAATAGTGATAGTGCAAGTTTAACTGCAAAATAACGTCGAACCACATCACTATTATCTCCAAAACCATTGCTCCGCACATTAAGACAACACCTTTTGTGTTTTCCCAATTAATAGCAGAGTAATAATACGCCATCACTTACGCGGACGTTGCATTAAAAATTTACTAACGCGCTCTTTTTGTTGTTGGCATCGTCAATCGCGGCCTGATCCCCGACGTGCATTCCTACGTTCGCGATATAGAAAGGAGGCAGGGGTCTGATCGTGCTGGCTGTGGTATGGTTCCCTACTCGGTCAGTTTTTGCTTGCCGCAGGGCGAGTAGTGTAGGTAAGTACACGTTTAAATCACGAAGGCTTGGCATTATGCGCGGGGCGGTCGCGGCGGTCATGAACCTACTTAACTGGTTCTTACCAGTATTGTTCCGAGTCCAGAACAAGGTGAGGAGGCTTCTCGTATTTTGATTGTATTCGATTCAAGGCACCACGTGTTTCTGTCAATCCGTATTGCTGAAATCAGCGTTGGATTGGGCAACACCTAAGAAATGCATGCTTAATTAGATTTATTTTTCCGTTAAGGCTACATTTTTATTAGTTTTCATAGATGAGTTAGCAAATGAAACAATTTGGATTAAACTATTTTGGTAAACTATTCTAATTAGAGATATGGATTGGCATTGGCTCAGTAACATATAAAACCATAATGGTGTCAAGTAAGGATGTTGTCCTATTAGTTCAGAATTTAAACGATAATTACACGTGCAGACAATAAACAGAATAATATAAGAACATCTCAATAATAATGAATATTTCCAGTATTTACTATGCGTAACCTACCTATATCATCATTAAGCAGGAAAACAGTAATTAACGCCCTACCTATTTATAAAAGCGGTTCAAAACCAACTCAATATTTACAAGTTACTTGAATTTTGTGACAATATGTAAATATACCGGTCCTAATTCAAACATTTTTTTTTTTTTCGGAGTGTCATATAGGTGAGAAGTGTTCGAAAATGGAGACCACCCACCCATCTGCATCGGGGTTAAAAAGTCACGTCCGTGGCAAAAGAAAACTTAATCAAAAATGCAACTTTTACCTTCCGATCTTTACTCCAAACAAGAAAATTATTCATCGCATCGCGTAACTCGGAATGTTATAATGGAAAGGCGTCAAAGGGAGGCCTTATTAACTTTGCATGGACCTTTCGCACTGCAAGGACCTTCGTGCCTTTGTACGAAGCAAAATCCTCAAGGAAAAGGATTATCCGACACCGCGGGGCAATCATAAAATAAATCCCTTTGGAAAACCGTAATAAATGGCAATATAGAAATTCCAGAGCACTGATTATAATAAATTAACCTCATTGAGCCGCGGCTTTGCAGAATTATTTATATTGTGGAGGTATTAAACAACGGGTAAACGATAAATTTGTTTAATAATATTCCACTTGGAATGTCGTGTCAACACGGGTGTGAGACAAAACACAATTCTAGTAGATTTTACGAAGATACACGAGTGGTAATCGTTTTGCGAGCTAGTTTTTTAAGATGGCTACAAATAAATAATGAAAATGGTATAACGCTCTTTTAAAACTCGTAGAGCCGACTGCAACGTTGAGTCTACAACGTTGCGACTTATTGCGCCATCTAGCGGTGGATAGCCAAAGTAACTGCGTTCACGACCGACTCACAAAGATGGCGTTGTCAGTACCTGCTATGCTGCTGAAGCGGAAATTCATTTCGTAGCTTCCGATGGTACTTACCTGAAATAAAAAGAAACGTACATTAAAATAACACGAAAATAAATGGATTTCTCATTTCCAGTACATACATTAGACTTGAAGACTAAGGCGAGCAGTTTATTTTTGCTCCATGTCACAAATAGAAAATATTAGAACACTCTTTTCTCTGTCTATCTGTGTGTATACAATAGTATAGTAGTTCACATTGACATCTAGAATCGCAAATTTATTTGTAACGAAGACCAAGCTGTTGCGAACAGCTACTCGTCAATAGATGGCGCGACCCTACATTTAAATACATACAAACTTTCTTTGAAACTTTGTTTACCGATCTCGAATTCACAATCATACAACGTAATATAACAAAACAATTATTCTGCGATCCCCAGTAGTTCTCTCAATTTCGCTTACTATAAAGCAGAGGTTAAATATGAAAACTCAAATAATAAAATCAGGGAAGCAAACGCGTAACGTTTATAAAAGTACAGAATAGTCGCGATAGTTACGCAGTTGATGTTAAGCGACTGTTGTTTTAAATTGTTATCGCATAAAGTGTGTCGCAAGCAGGAAATGTCAGTTTGAATGTAAATTGGTACAATGGTTGCAATAAGCGATAGACAGCGCGATTACAAGAGTGCGTCTTGACGCTTGCAAAAAATAAAGACAACAGCGGCAAATGATCTTGTACTTTGTAATTTTTTTTGAACATGAGCTACCAGGAGACCATAAACACGGATAACTCAGTCTTAAATCGAGATTAGCTCGACATGTTTAAGGCTAGTCCATAGACCTTCATATAGGAGCCGCGGTTATGGTGGAGTCCTGTTTTAAGGTTTGACCATGCAACTGCTTAATATATGGAGACAAAACGCAATCGCAAAAAAAATGCCGTTTATCTCAGCGCTCTATTTCGTACTGTCAGCGGTTTGAAAATTCCTTTAACTAAAACGACGTCAAATTAACTGTAAAGAACAACGTAAGCCACGTCAATTTAGTAAATTGTGAAGACTATCACAGAGATGATGACTAATCGCTGCTTAGAGACGCGGAGGGCAGAAACAAAACACTGTCACGGCAAACATAAATAAATTACCGCCTTACCAACTCTCGGGAGAGCGTTTCGCAAGTTCACTCGTCGCCGGGAATAATATTTCTTTTAACGCTACAAGGGTTTAAACAAACTTCACAGTGGTCGGCAATAAACTTGGCAAGATTTTAAGTGGTGGGGGTAAGTTCGCGCATAGCTTTTACGTAGAAAAAGCGATGGATCTTGGTGGATTTATTGCTGACTTTTATACTTGCCACAAGCAGTCACGTCACTAGAAACTACAAACCCCAACGATCAAAACGTTTTCAAACCGAATGTTACACTGATAATTTTAGATGTTTCTAATATGATGTCATAAGTTCTTATATCTTAGCAAACGCTGGTTAAACCATTATAATGCACTCACTACACACTATCGTTGACCTTTTCAAGCGGAACGTTGTACACTTTGTAGTACATTTAAATCAACATTGCACCCGTATTCAAATGGCGGATTTACATAAAAGCGTGGATGTTTTCAATGTGATTAAAATTAGCAATACCCCCCCTATATAGCTGTGGTAAATTCATTAGTTCAATGTTGTTTAACTCGCCGGGTCAACAGCCCAGCAATGCACTGTTACTAATACACGAACAGGCGAGGGGTGGTACATACAACTAAATACAGCTTATTCGTTTCGGCAGTACATAGTAATACGGAACGAACCAATTACTATCACAAAATTTCTATGAGAACGAGAGCGATACTTCAGAACGTTCATAAGAGCACTTGCTATTGCTATTTTGAAATAAGGAGAATCATTTTTGTTGAGTACGAGTGGGAAGAAAAGTCTTCTTCAAACGTAAGCAGCTTACTGCTGTGATAAGAGCACTCTCAGGTGAGACGCTACTAATTTATTCCTAAAGAGATGCCATTAACTTGTTAAGAGCACAATTGAGACTTTCGATACCTATTTTCATCTAATTGGCACTCATGCGAACGTGAACCTTGTTTTCCCTGGTGTAAATAAATTGCCAATAAATTAACGTTTCTCTAGATTTGTTTCGATCTAATATGACAAAGTATTTCGTTGAAAAACTCAAACCCTCAAACTCGACACCCTCTACGAAAACTTCCAACGGCGTTTGTAATAATCCGTGAGAATAACGCCTGTATCTGCGCGTGTTTGCTTAAACAATTCCCGAGCGTGTCTACTTCCTGGCCCACTCTAAATTTCATTCAAGTCTGCCAACAAAACGGGAGGACGCATTGGAAGGGCAAGTCTACACTCACGTAGGTAGATTTACAACCCGCTCAGCTTCCTCTCTTAATTGATGCTGCAAACAAAAACCTGCCCCCGCTAACGACATGGCATTCCAAGGATAACAGCGCCATACCGGATTGACAATATTGACGGCGGCCGGCAGTATATTATAGTGACAAAGGGGTCTAGGAATAGCTCGCAAGCACAAACAAAACACTGCTGTTTAAATGATAAAACTTAAAAATGGAACGGAAGCGGTGTTCGGTGGCGGTGGGGTTGCGCGTGAAAGGGACAGGAACACAGGAACCGGATGTGCGCGGTGGCTGCGCCCGCGCCGCCTGACACAGGTGCGCCAAACGCACGCGACCGGAATCACTAACACTGGCCGCGATCTAAACCTGAGCGGCTGACTTTTTTAAGCTCCCAGAATTATTGGAGACGAGACTGGAATAATATCGAGGAATGGACAAAGAGTTGATCGTCACAAAACATCATGGCGCACCAAATCTCTACAAATAATTATAAGGAAGTCCCTCTGTGTATGTCTCTCTCTGAACCGACTTCAATGAAATTTCGCACGGAGGTAGTTTATGAGCCGAAGAAGGAAATGAGCTCATTTTTATCCTGTACATGGGCCCAATTGGTTATTGTTCTAATTTTTATACTCCATTCCGTGAGAGCCATACTAATTGTGTGATGGAAAAAGTAACGGAATGGACTTTTTATTTTCATCTACCTATATCGATTGTGTTCTCGATTCCGAATAGGGAAACCATATCTTTTTTTCAATATTGAAAAAAAAACATTACAACTTTTTTAAAATGGCCAATCTAATATCCACAATTATGCAGTCGAGAGCAACAGCTTGATGCTAAAACACATAATCACATCTAGCGCGTCAACGCATTGATTGCTTGCCTGCAGCGAATGCGCGTATCCAGTCGGCTGTTAACTGATACCGTGGTTCTGCGCAGACCGCTGACAGTTAGCCCGCGGCGATGCAGGCTACTGTCTTAGCCATGTCATGTACAATGCACGTTGTAATCCTCGGGATCGGTAATGAAGCCCACCGACCACAAGAGGGCACGGACCGGTCCGGGCTATCTGCCATCATGCCAAATCGATACCTTCCGATATAGCAGCTTTAAATTTTGTTATGGTTAGTTCTACAGATCTACGCTGGAAGTGTGAATGGATGTGTTGGGAGGGGAAGACCTAGACGGACGTTCCGTGACCAAATCGCGGACGTTTTAGAAACAGGTCAGGTCAAGAGTACCCGAAATCGACGAACATGTATGAAAATACTAATGAATGTGGATGAAGTAAAAGAGGTATGTCAGGATCGTAGCAAGTGGAACAAAGTGGTCTCTGCCTACCCCTGTGGGAAAGAGGCGTGACGGTATGTATGTATGTATGGTTAGTAACAGCACTCTATTACTAATTTTATTATTAAACATATTATGTACATACATACATCATACATCCGTACACACATATTATCACGCCTATGTTCCCAAATAGGGTAGCCAGAGCACACGAAACGTGACATAGACATAAACATGATTATGACTATTTCACGCTTCGCAGCCACTTCTAGCATCATTTTGGGTTTGAAAACAGATGTAAGAGATAGTACGACAGGTTGCTAGCCTGTCGCCTAAAGAATACCTAAATTCAGTTCCTTAGTCGCCTCTTACGACATCCACTGAAGAAATGGAGAGGTTCTATTTTAGACCCGACACCACACGGGAACATATTAGGTATGTGTATTCCAAAAAGTGGCCACGGGTACATTTGCGGTCCCAGTTTTAAAACTAATACGATTATAAAGTAAATGTTTAAGTGACCGGCAAATATTTAGCAATTCAGTATCGCAGCTTGATGAAACGATGGGCATTTCGCATGGCTTTATATTATCATATTACTCAAACATGTGAACACAATAACCCCGCCGTAACAGTATTCTATATCCAGTTATTTACAGCAGTATGTATAATTAATTGCACATATTGAGTAATTAATTGACCGTCCATTGGTCCTTGTAGGCGTTAATTAACTCCGCATTGGCTTGCTAAATATGAAAAGCAGCTGTTAAATACATTTTCCCACACATTTCAAGTTATGGTTTAAGAAGTCACGAAGTCTACTATAAGTACATACTTTCATTATTTACATACAATCACGCCTGTGTTTCCAAATGGGATAGCACACGAAACGTGACATTATGACTATTTCACACTTCGCAGCCACTTCTAGAATAATTTTAGGTTCGAAAACAGATGGAAGAGGTTAATGGTAGAGGTTATTATTTAATTTGTCAAAAATCTATAGTCTATCTCTATGGCCTTTATGAGTTTCATGACAAAACTTTAAACTACTAAATCATCTCGTTAAAGATTTTCATACAGCTACTAAGCACTGTGTTTTTTTTTACGAAAGAGAATAAGAGGCATGGGTATACATACGTCCGTATTATGCCACCACATGATTTGTTTTGCAAAATAAATAAATTTTTCTTTCGTAGAAAACACAAGACACGCAATTAAATCTTACAACTCTACGAGGCTATTCTAAACTCGGCTTCGTCCTGTTTTATAACTGCGATTTCGATGTAAATGCAACTGCAGTCCAAAACACTACCAAAGCCCTACAGTTTAAGTTACCAACCATTATGGTCTTCCTGCGTTGTTTCGAAGTCCGCTATAGACATGTTGGAGAGGTCTTCGATGTAGACCTGGGGTTGGCGGCTGAGCGAGTGGCGGCCTCCCAGCGAGTGGTAGCAGGTCTCCTCCTCGTCGGCTGCCTCTTCGGTCGAGGAGCCCTTCAGGCAGGAGTGGAAGCTCCGCGAGAGACGCCGTTCCGTACTCATCCTGGCGCATATCCCGCAACACACCGCAGAAAACCAATCCACGCTCACCAAACGCCGATGAAGCGACGTATTCGGTTTACATTCGTCACAAACACTAGAGTCGCGTTCACTGACACTTCGACGTTTGTTAATCACTGTTCAGTCACTGATGCACTTTTTAGAGCTGATGTCATTTGTTTATTACAATATCTTCGCAGATTCGTCACGCGCAATCAAAATGGAAGCGTTACATAGATTTTTAATTCAGTTCTCCGTATCGTGACTTAACCGCAACTGTCTATCGCGTCACGTGTGCTCTACACACCTTCTCCGATAAGACTGCATTTGTTTCAAATAATGTTATAGGTAATACATTCGTTTCTTATCTCCCGTTATCGTGAAGGACCTGTAATCGGAAGATATCAGTGATCCACTGCGCCAATGATCTATCAACGTTCTAAATAGACGTTTAAAACGTGTGATACGCTCGTATACATAGATAATGCGGTTTGTAAACAAGTTAGGTTTTGTTACACATCAACTGCACTTTTCAATAGTTATTTAGCATAGCATAGTTGTAAGAATATGCATGTATAAACATATAAGCATCGAAAAAAGTAATGTGGTACTTTTTTCATGAGCTGTACAAAACAATAGTCAATGTCAATTGATTTTTTTACTTAGCAATATGCGATTGCATCACGCTTTGGTGGGAAGGCTACTGAAGAAATAGCAGCCACTGATCCTAAAAACACGTTACGGGGGAACGGAGCGGGAACACCGTGTGACACAGCGAACAGTGGGTTCAATGCCCTCTCAAAGAATGGGGTCTACCAATGTAACATACGACTAATGAATGGCAGACGAACAAAGCACCACGTCTCCGCTGTGCCCGCGGTACCGCGGACTTATTCGTATGGCCCTGCCGTATGACTTATGAGATGTTTCGCCGCTTAATGTCGTAACCGACCTAACCTAGCCCGAGTCGTTTGTATGTATGAGACTGGTTCTTTGTATCCGAGCTTGTTAGCACTTGAGCGCCCTCAAAGACTAGTGAGACAATAAAAACAGGCGCGAGACGCCTCTCAAACTCGTATGAATAAAAGATATTTAGACCAATACGTTTAACACGGCGCTGCTTGTTACAGACTATAAAAATAACAATGCCCCTCTTACACCATAACAATGTCTTAATCCTAGAAAAACAACCGTAATGTCAAGTAATTAAAAGCTATCGCAATGATAGTGGCTCAATCCGTTCCTAGCCCTGACCACTTTATTCAAATGGTCACGGTAAATCGCTAATTTAACAATAAATGTTTACGCAGATCTTTTCGACCATGTAATGATAACGTTTACTTTCGTATCACTTCCGCGAGAGATATTGATGGCTCGGGATTAGAAACAACGCCGCGCCGGCGCGCTGTGTTTTTACTAGTTGCGCAAGAGTCATCGAATCACGCGCAAACTTACCGACGAGGAAGAGACAGTTACGATCGCGGCTCATCACATGTGGTTTTAATTAGCGCCGCGTCGCAATAAGCTGCTTATACATTGACAAAAAGAGTGAAATCTTCAACGATCCATTGTCTCGATGGAAAGTTCCGTGTGGGAGGATGTGAACCTAGCTGTGCGAGGAGAAAATTGCGGAATCAACCTTTCATTGCAACACTTAGTCGAACAAAGACATCGAGGAAGGAGTCTTATCGCGAAATGTCGCAATCCGAAAAAACTGCACGAGAAACATATTCAATTAATGAACATAATACACAATGGTTTTCAGCGACATGCTATACGTACTCATAGGCGGTAAGAAAACTAAAAACAACTCGGGATTAATTTGAGGAGAACATTTGGCTGGTGTCGCGTTGATGATCATCTAATTGTTGTGAAGTCGTAAACCTCTCAATGGAAAGCGATCGTAGGTATTCCACTAGACTCAATTCGCAACAGCGAAAATAACATGTGGCCGCTGACCGTCGGTGAACCCACCGAGGAAGTGATGTCTCGCTAACATTCGCACAGCAGAGCTCGGCACGTGGTTGCTAGGCTCTCGGAGGGGGCAAACAATCAGCGCCTGGTTCCATCACGCCGAAGGCCGTCTCAAGGTGCCAGCCCATCCGGAACGGCCAATCGCCATGGCAATACTTTATAACAACACGTTTCCATTCAACCTATACAAACAACGAAAGCACCTACGCTACAGTTCGTTACTGCGAAACTGAGACTAGCGAGAACCTATGCAATAACACATCCACTTAAAGATAACGGATATGACCGCCGGGCAATGTAATGTCCTAGCTTAGTAGATAAGAGCAACGGAACGGAACACATCACGATAAGGCGAGATAATTGCAACGGTCTGATAATGAGCTGAATGGAGACAACACAGAATGCTGATCACGTCTGCGAGTACGGGCGAGGGCGTGTTTGACGCACAGTTGTGGAAACGAGTCAGGTCATGTTTTGGCTCGCCGCCAGCGCTTTCCGGCACGAGACCGATATTTCCCCAAGATAAAGAGTGACCAGAGCCCGGCTGCGGCTCATATCGCATGCTTATTAGCACAGGGCTGATTGTAACGCCGTTACTGGTCGGTTAAAGCCACAAATCCAAATAAAGACAAATGCAGTTTGCAACGGTGGCGAAAAAACAGCATCGATCGAGTCACATGCGTATATGTACCACCTAATATATACGCAAGGTATTTATGTGCACGAACGATCAAACTGCTTTCAAAGACAGGTAATGATAGTAAATAATAATCAGACTCGTAAGAACTTTGATTTGAGAAGTCATAAGTCAAATCTCTATTTTACCTCGATTTCACTGTAGACTTTATGTGCGGATTACGTAGGCCACACTGAAAGTTTTGCACTCCTGGCCTCTCGTAAATATTTGAATTTCGAATTATGTCAATTTAGGAAGTATAGTTTATTGTTTATGAAACTGAATAGTTGTTGGCGGCAAATTGATCGTCATTTGTTTTTTCTGGCGTTTTGAAGTGAACAATTTGCACTGAAAATGGGTTTGACGCGAAAAGATTTTAGAGCATTGATTTTTTACGATTTTAAAAGTTCTCTTTCTCCGCAAGAATGTAGTACTCGCCTTCAAAATGTTTTTAGGCTTAAAGCACCACATTTGAGCTCTGTGAGACAGTGGTACGCTGAATTTGATAGAGGCCGGGTTTCTCTCAATGACGATTCTCGTGAAGGTCGGCCGTCTACTGCGGTCACTGAAGAAAACGTAGCTACTGTCAGGTGACTTATAGAGGAAAACCGACGCATTACCTATGAAAATATCCGTGGACAATTAGGGATAGTCATGAGACAAGTATAAAAATATTTACAAGAAAATTTTAAAGTTAGAGAACTTTGTTGTCGATGGATTCCCCACGAACTGACGTCGACCCAGAAACGAGCCCATGTTGATTGGTGCCTAGAAATGCTGCGAAAATATGACCACGGGCGATCAAATGCAGTATATGATATGGTAACAGAAGACGAAACATGAATATATTGTTATGAACCGGAAAAAAAAACAGCAGTCGAGTGAATGGGTCTTTGAAGGTGACCGAAGGCCAACAAAACTGCACCAAGCAAAAAGCGTTGGCAAACAGATGATCGCTTTTTTTTAATCAAAAACCGGCCCTATTTGTACTGTGTCACTAGATAATAAGAGAACGGTTAATGCTGAGTGGTACACAACTATTTGTCTGCCCATAGTCTTTGGTAAAGTCCGCGAGAGACGACCACGGAGCCGCATTCTCCTGCATCATGACAACGCGTCTCCTCACACCGCGAAGAAGACAAAGGCATATTTGGATTCAGAAAAGGTGGAGATAGTGACTCATCCTGCTTATAGCCCAAATCTCGCACCCTGCGGTTTTTATCTTTTCCCTAAAATCAAAGCTTTGATCAGAGGTTTGACATTTAAGACCCCCTAAGAAGCGGTGACGACGTTCAACGAACACGTCGAAAACATGGCCTCAAGTGATTGGGCCTCATGCTTCAAAAAATGGTTGGAGCGTATGTTTAAATGCCTAAAATGTAATGGGGAACATTTAGAGAAACAATAAATGTATAATTATAGTTATAAGTTGTTTTATTTAAAAGTTACGCAAAACTTTCAGTGTGGCCTACATTTAAAATTTACCCAACACATCTACAAAACAATTGAAAGTTGTATAAGGTTGTATTTATTGCATACAGAAAGAAAGGAGGCCTGTGTCGAGCTGGAGGACGTATAAGGCTGGATTACGAGTACCTCGATCCTTCCCCGTCTCATTGTCACTGGTTGACAGTGAGGAATCTTTACATTCTGCGGGGGCGTATGGTCACTTGGACTTACCTACTATGGTTGACTTTACAACGCGTCATTATCTTCATTTCTCTTTAAATTAAAAACAAATATGTCGTCCATAGACTAAATTAAAGTGTAAGGTCACCGATCTAGGGCTTAACAAATTAAGCGTTAATCGACACAGCCATTTTCCATCTTGATAGCTACCAGTGATGATCATTACAGACGCTGGCAGCTGTGAGCAGCGTGCACTCCAGCGCATTGCATCACTGTGTTTAGGCGTACACATTTGCTGGGCCGCGCGATGTATGCCAGAGAAAGCTTTTATGCTTACTTGCATACAACAGCAGTTTTAGGTGAAGTGAAAACATACGACACTCAATAAAAGAAGGCCTCGACGTAGGGAACAAGTTCAGCTCGCACCGGGCAATAATGATCTACAAAAGGCTGACAATCTAAAGCCCTAACCACGAAGCAAGTCGAGCTTTTGTCAGCCCATATGAAAGGCTGCAAATAGGTTGTTCAAGCAAATAAAACGCATCCGCCAGCGACGAACGCTGACATCGTAACTAATGACGTGGCAGGTATAAATCATGTTTATAATAGCCGGGCCCAGGCGAAGACGCCGAAGGAAGCGGTCGATTTGCGCCGGATATGGCCACTGGGACAAGTAGAGCGGGTAGGTACGAGTACTTGGCGAAATTAATCTTGATGCAGAACTAGGTAGGCCGGGGTTTAATGACGAGCCGCGGTCACATGCGTGGACGCAGTCACACAATGCACTTACATACATTTATATCTTTACCACAACTTGCTTGATTAAGTGCTACCTGTATTTTGAATTTGATCAGATATGGATACTATTAAGACTGGTCATTGTCAGATGCTTAACAAATTAATGCTTTCAACAATATTAGTTTACCAACGAAGCATTCTTTAACCGATTACCAAGTCCATTGGACTTCAAAACGGATCTATAATTAGATAGGATGCCAAGACCACCGGTTCAAACAGACGATTAGTTTAATAGCTCTATCAGTCCAATGTCGCACGATTAAATTCACTTCACTAATAATGACCTCAGGCCCCGCCCGCGCACTGACGTTCGTTACCTTACCGCCTGCGTTATCTGTTAAACAGGTAATTAACGCAGAGTGCTAACAACGCCAATAACGAAACATCCACAATACCATCGACACAGAATTAGTTTGCGCACCAAAATAGAGCCAAACGTCATAAACACTCGCGCACACTCGCCGGCGCAGCACCGCGACGCCCTACTGGGCGCGTGTCATATCCGTTGCGAAAGTTGGACATTCACGGCGGGTCCCTTTGAGACGTCTTGTCTTTCGCGGCCCGCGGGAGATGTCGCGCCGAGCGGCACGCGTGTCTGTCTCCAGGCGGCGGCGCCGGCGCACTGAGACCGAGCGAGACGCCAACACGCGGCGCGGCCGCTGCGCCCTCCATGACGGACCGTTTATTTACAATTCACAGTTTGAAATTCGAACGTGCTCCAATAATTAACATGGCTGCATATAGGCCGGTGCAACTACGAAGAATCCATAGCGTGGCAAGCACGCTACGTTGAAAGGCAAGTTAGGTGATAAAAAAGTGCGCTATTCTTAGTACCTGCCTTACGCTTAGCAAGCATTATTAAACATTAAGTAGACACAAACGGACTTCAACGTATCTACATCATCCAGTGTTAGATAACTTTTTATACAATAAGAAGAAATGATTCATAAATTCATAATATAAGAATTCAATCAGACGTCAGTTCAGCAAGATATTCGTTACCCAATTTACATAACGTGTAAGGAAAATAACGCTACCCAAAAAAACCAGAATCGGCGAGCATTTTTGTATTATCAATATTACGAAAGTGAAAGTCGTATGGTTCAAGCCAGTTCGTAATCCGTTACAAAATCGCTTTTGAAAAATAAACCTGTCATCGTCAAGTGCAAAAGATACGATATCTAGTTATTTTTGCTAAACAGCATATTCTAAATGGACGTCAACAAAAGAACAAAACGTATGGTAATTCTTGGAGTGTTGTACCACAAAAGACTCGGGGGAGCAGGGTGGAGCCAGGTAGCGAGGGGAGGCGAGGGTGGCTCGCTGCGCAGACGCCGTTACACTTGTGTAATTATTTTAAGCCGCGCCGAGGCAAACAGAGATACCGTGGAATGCTGGCCGGGTGTTTTATCAACCCACCGCCATATAATCGAGAAAAAAAAACAACTAGCAAGTGTCTACATTTATGAGGTCAGAATACTATTGTGTATGAAACATCACAGATACCCATAGTATCAATCCTAACGTCGATGCATGTGTCCCAGATTGAAAAAATATGAATAGGCATTGCCACATCTGTGGAAGTTTACTCAGTTGGTCATTACCTAGATAATTTGCGACAGACAAATAAATTACAAGTATGTGAAGTATGGTATTAACCTATTTGGTTAAGGTATGCCGTAGGCGACATGCTAGCAACCTGTTACTATTGTTGCTTCTGCATCAATGTTCAATCATACAGAAAGTGGCTGCGAGGTGTAGAATAGCCATGGCTTTGATTATGTAGAAATTCGTAAGCTCTGCCTATCCTATTTGGAAATACAGGCGTGAAGTATGTATGTATGTGTGTATGTATTAACGTAGGATGCCGTCCGTTAGTCATTAAATACCGATCCGTAAAGTACACAAAAAACAGGCGCTTGGAGCAGTTATGTAACTAAAAACAATACTATTTTCACTATTCAGAAAGACGCACTTCTTAACTACAATATCATCATTCACGTAAAGATGAAACTGTTAAACCTGTCAGTTGATCTTTTAAATTAACTGGCAATACAAGCCGGGTAACTGAAGTAACTCTTTAAAATATGAGATCAATTACAGGACATAAAGGGTAAAAGTAAAATGACACAGCTGATAGCAACGATTAATATTAGTGCAACAAGTAAAACTGGCACATACGACAAGCGAACTAACAGACTCTCATAGCAAGAAGTTAGCCTTGAAAGTTGAACATCTCTACGTGTCGAGTTCGCGCCACAATTATAATAACAGGTATGTTAGTACAGCATTTATCGTGTTTTAATGGTGCGGCGTGAATATAGATGATTACACATACATACATCACGCCTGTATTCCTAAATGGGGTAGGCAGTGCACACGGAACGATACGTAGACAAAACCATGACTATTTCACGGTTCTAGGCCAGCAGCTACTTTTTAGGATTTGATTTGGCAGGTATAATAGTGATAGGTGGCTAGCCTGTCGCCTTTATCATACCTTAACCTATTTTCTTAGTCGCCTCTTACATCATCCACGGAAGAACCGACACGACAATCTTAGGTGTATCCTACGTTTTATACAACGTTCAGAGTAAACACGCATACAAATTAATAGCTAACATTGGCACGACTAAAATCCTATGGAGTCTCAGTAATTAATTCGTTTACAGCAGTTTTTCCTCGTGTCTTGGCCTTGATTGCGTGATTCACGTCATCTCTGGTCGTTCTAAAGTATAATAAATAATCACCTTTAATAAGTACAAACCGTTGCGAAGGTATGTGCAGTACTTGTCGGTGCGTAGGTGATCAACTTAGGGTCTTAGGCGGCAGTGGGCGACCCACGGACTTATTCCAATAACGAGAATTCTAATAGTTTTAACGGCACGCCAAACATTCTAAAACGGGTCAAATAAGTCGGACTCGTGCACCTATACTAGAGACCGATAGGTACTTAAAAGATGGTAAACAATCTTGACGTGTCTTTTTATTTAAACATACACTTTATAAATCAAAATCTTTACATTTTACAATTTAGGTATGAAAAAATCATTTACTTTCATAATTGAATTGTATATTGTAACGATTTTCATTTTTAGACTGTGTATTTCAATAAAAAGACATGTCAAGATTGTTTACCATCTTTTAAGTACCTATCGGTCTATAGCATAATCGGTGGTATTAAATGTATTCCAGACTTTTCCTTGATTTGTGTCTCTAAGCAGCGATTTGTTGCTAACAGTACCATCGAATGGACGTACAATGACCGAATGTTTTCCGTTTCCAAATGAACCACAAAAACTTGTGGAGTATTGGAAATTTGTGCGTGTCTTTAGTAACAAATACAACAACCGCAACATTTTCATCGCACAGCAACGCCAATCGAAGCAAAACTTATTCAGAATTAAGTAACTAGTAAACAAATGTTTGTTCACATCCATTTGTAAAACGCCATACTAAGCAAATATTGTGAGCACTTCCAAAGACTTATTTAAGACGTATTGCTGAGAATAGTCTTTAGTTCTCATACAAAGGTTTCTGAAATAGTCCTCAAATCTTCTGTCCCTGCACCTGTCTGCAAAGGTTCTACAGAGGTTTTTTGAGAGGATCAAAAAGATAAGCTTGTCGTTTCTAAGCTTTGATACAATCTTTGTAGTAAATAAAGAACTTTACTAAATAGACGCACAATGCACATTTTGTTCCATTTATCGACAAATTCGACAATTCATCTATCACTTATAACTTCAAAGCAACGAATATGTTTTTCCAGATTTAAGTAACAAATACTGGAAAAGTACATTTAGAATTTCTAACACAGTCGAACTCGCAACACAATACACATGCAAAACACCATGTGAAGGTTACGTCAGTCAAGAGTTGTGATTCGCTAATCACTCGTAAGAACAACACTCAAGTTATACGTATACTGAAGAAAGAAAATGGTGATGTTCAACGGTAACACGCCCACGCTCTCATCGGTGATTCATCTCGGCCTTGGCTGCTTGCCGCACAGCAGCCTAGGCGGCAATTGTCTATCAAAACAACATCCATTCGGTACACTTTTGTTATAAGATCGAATTAAACCGTTAATGATTTCCTACAGCTTCTGACTTCGATATTTTTAGCTTTTAATTGGAACCTTGGCTTTCAGTCGCTTGAGGAAAGATTACTTATTTAATATTCGTCGAATCATTGTTACAAGTTTATATTTCATCGCAGATAACGAGATCGACAGCGATAAAATTAACTTTGACCTCCAGATTGAAATAAACAATAATGTGATGCGTCGCTATATCGAAGTGTTATAAAACTCAATCGCAAAAAGTGTGATGATTGCAAACGAACTGATGCAAATCGTTGCTCGTTAAACGTCTTAATTGCCAAATCAATTGTTTCAATAGTGCAGTGGATCAGTCGATTGCCTGATGGCGACGAATACGCAAAAAATGGAATATGTAACAAACTTTCGATAGAGAAGTGTGCCAATCGGATGTTACTCGTGGGCTTGTGCGTGCACCGGGCCACGCGCTGCGCACGTCAGCAAATAGCTGCATAATGTCTACAACGACCGTCATACTGACGACCCGACACTACAGGCAAAGCCTGCACAGACAGCACCTAAGTAGCTTGAGCCTATACTATCAACGACGAAGGAGAGCTATCAATAGATAAGAACTACATGGGCGATCCTAACGATTAATGGAATTGTGAACGAGCTCTTAAAATAACGACCTATTTTAATCAATACCATTAACAACGACATTTCGTTATGGATGAAAAATGACGTTAACACACATCGTAGAAATAGTCCACGATATGATTAGAATAGAAAATGTGGGCCACATTTCACGTGCTCCATGCCGATAGGAGAATTTAAAACAAGGACGCAACACGAATATTTTGCTTTATAGCTTGTGCGCGCTATTGTAGGTAAACTAGAGCTACGGTGGTTAGTTCAACAATTTCTTTTTGTCAACACGCTCATTCCATGTGAATATTTTGAATCACCGCTCTATGTAGTCACAAATTAAAAATCACCTGATTTGGTTTCACGAGTATTTTATAAGTTTAAATTTTTACAAAATGTTTTCTTAAAACCAGTAAAATACCCAATTACATTAGCCAAGTGGAATAAACAGATTAGGACCATTGCCCTGAGTGCGACGGTCAGCGGGTGCATCGCGCACTGACACAAATCTTAGTATTCCAATCCGACCTGTGCGTGAGGTTTCTTTGCCAGTAAGCCACTCGTTGAACCCACTTTACTCACATGAAAAATGTATTTACTCGTGAGTAAAGGGGACAAATGCACCCTACTCTTAGTTAACTCAAAAAGTCAATGAAGTTGAATTGACCGATATTGGTCATTGGCAACAAAATCTCAATTTTAAATGCCCCCGTACACCGTGTTCTGTCGCATTTAGAACAAAACCTCTCAATTTCACCCGTGGTCTTTGTAAGATGCTGCTAAGGAAATAGTTCTAGGTATAATTTAAGCATGTAGCTATCAACCTGACATTGTTGGATCTCTTTCATTTAAATTTGAACCTAAAACTGCTGAAAGTGACTAATGTTTCGTATGTTCTGCCTACCCCGTTAGGGAATATAGGAGTGATGTTCATGTATGAACGTTTGTATGAAATCACATCGCATTCGTCACTCACACTAAACAATATAATTTACACCACGTTATCGTGATATGCATAGGGTTTTCATCACAAAAGTATGCAAATACGACTTAATAAATAATACATTTAACCTGTTGAATTAATAAATGATTATGTAAAAAAAAGTGAAATCATGTGAAAGGAGTGTAGAATTGTCGATTTCGTTTGCTCTCAGTGCAAGATCGGAACTACGCTGCGGTAAAAGGAGAACGGTGATAAAAATAAATCACAATCATGGCACAGGCTTTTAGGGCTGACGCAGAGCACGTCGTATCGACGGGTATTGTTCACTCTTAGCATCTGCTGTTTCCCTGGTAGGCGCATCTACTTCAGACGATAAATAATGTACACGACATATCTATAATGGGATAAACGATTTTTTTTAGGATAGTAAGTTATTCCATTTTGTCTTGTTAGCAAAATTTGCTAAATCTACTCAATGTCCTGAAACAATTTTTATTGCAAGTATCGATTCGATACATAAAAATCAAGCTAGTGTTCCCAATTGGGGTAGGCAGAGCACACAAGACTTTGCACAGTCAAGCCAAGGCTATTTAGATTTTAGATTTTGACATTGATGAAAGAGGTAAAATAGTGTCGAATTGCTAGCCTGTCGAAGCATACCTAAACCTATTGCGTTAGTCGCCTCTTATAACAACCACGGCAGAAATGGAGAGGCAAGGAATTAGCTTAGGACATATTTTAGGCGATAGGCTAACAACCTCTCACTATTGTTACCTCTTAAACCTTTTAAGTATGCCAGAAGTGGCTACGAAACATGAAATAGTCATGATTTTGTCTATTTAGCGTTTCATGTGCTCTGCCTATCCCATTTAGGAGTGATGTTTGTATGTATAAGAACCGCCTCACCCCTTTGCCATCCCTACTCTCCCCGTTTCACGGTACAGCGCGAGAATGAATCCTATTTACATTATAAACACGATGTGGGATCTACGGATAATCTGAAATACCGAACGGATTTTGGTTTTACTTGTCATCTACACAGCTTCATCGCGGAAAATTGGCTTTAGCTGCAATAGACTTTTTTTCATATTCAAAATGGAACCCGCGCCCACTCAATTCAATCACTTTAGTAATGTATCGCGATGCGCGAGAGTAATCCAATTATATACATCCAGGTGCCTGATTGAAATAAGTTGTATAAAAAATTACATTTTTAACCCCCGGCGCAAACAAAGGGGGGTTAAGCTTGACTTGCTGTTAGAACGAGAAACTTTTTTAATGGTTATTTTATTTTAATCGAAATCCAGTTTATTTCCGTCGGTACTTAGCTGGGTATGAAACAAAAATGTCAGCTATTTTCAACTTTTTAAGATACTCGTAGGTTGTTTTAGTTGCGTATTCAAGTAACAGCGACGTGCAATAGCTCATTAAAGTACACTACCAGTATTTTTGATACGGACACGGAGAATGCGAGCTCATTTTGTTTGTTTTGAAATAGTAATACAATATATAAGGTTCATACATTATGTACAAATCATTTTAATAACAACTGCATTCGTGGTGGCGAAGGGGCATGCGCTTGTGCAAACAATGCTAATGTTTGAAAGAGTAATGAACTACAAACAACATCTTTGCTCACGGCCACCTCAATAACATGGACCCTTTACAAAGTAGAACCGTCTTAGAATAGTAAGGCGCGAATCGAATCGCACGTGAGATAGACATTGTTATTTTGTAACTAATAGGGACGTCACAAAATAACAATCTGTCTCGCGCGCGACTGGACGTGTGCGTGTTACATTGCTAAGCCACTAATCCAGTACAGCCTCCAGGATCTAACATGCTAATTTCAAGAAGTGGGAGTGACTATCCGCGAAATTATCTCAACTACTTGAAATCTTGCCCCGTTGAATTAGGACTGTAGTTTACAGGAGTTGTCACTGGGAAATAGTGAAAGAAGACGCAAAAGCTCTTGCTTTGACAGGCAAAACTACTCGTACAATCCGTAATTATGATGTGGCCCAGTATTGTGTGAAATAGGTCCGTCATTTCGCGGCCCGAGCACATCTCTGACGCGCGCCAGCTCTGTAAACAGTGTCAGCTATAAACTGTTGTTTGGAAGCATGCCAGCATCCAGGAGCTGCGCCGAATCGCTAGAGCACATACGGAAACACCTTTAGAGCCTTATCACACTTGCGAGTTGAAAGCGAGGCGAGTACGGAGCGAGTTCGCCGCGAGCGCGTAACGATCTCGCCACGAGCACGTAACGATCTCGCCGCGATCGTGCAGCGAGTTCGCTGCGTCTAGAGTTGGGCCGCCATGCTGTACATTCCACTCTATACTCCATTTAATTTAAGATTTGAAATTTCAACGGAAAATTTTGAATTTCTCTCTGGAATTCAAAGGTAAAACTAGATATGATTAATGCAATAACACATTACTGTTTGTTATAATGATTTCAATACAAACGGCACCAGTATTTATGGCGATGCCTTGTGTTTACTTAAAAATGTGTGAAATTTTGACAGTTAAGTTTCAAATCTTAAATTAAATGGAGTATAGACGTGGCAAACTCGTGCGCTTCGAACGAAATAGTTACGCACTCGCGGCGAGATCGTAACGCGCTCGCGGCGATATCGTTGCGTACTTACTTCGCTTCCAACTAGCTTACAAATCGCAAGCATGATAAGGCTCTTAGACCAGTTTCTGTTTGAATGCCAGCTCCTTAACGCGTCAGACAACATTACAACAAATTATTGTTGCGTTTTAAAACCTACTATGATTTTAAGTTTACTGTCTAGGTCTATTTCAAACGTGCACCGCCTGCTTAGATTTGTTCTTTTACATCATTCATTTTTAAAGGATGCTGTCTCTGTGATTGCTTTTTTATAATCTAAATTGCATTGCTTTTTGGTGTTTTTATTTAGTTGTTTGAAGAGTCTTGCTCGGTCCGCATCGAGTTCAGTAATAGTATATTTTATAACCAAGCTTATATTTACAAGCTTATTCTCACTATCAGGAGATCGCGTAGATACACGTAGCAACACAAAATAAACTACTCCAAGGCAGAGAGCAGAGACATGAAAAAAACTGATCTCGCTTGTCTTGTCCGCGATTTGTACGTCAGTCCTGTTCTTTGTCGAGATAAAAGTGAGGAGACAGGCTTCTTGACATTAATGCCAGCTAACTTAATACCCGCGAGATTGAATTCGTGACTATCTCGAAAGCCAAAATGCCGAATTAGTAAACTACACAGCACGACCACTTGAGGGCTGCGGTGTTTCGCTTTCACAACACAAGCTGCCCTTTGATTAGGCTAAAGTACTAAGCGTTAGAGAGACGTGAAATACATACGTTTACGTGTTTTGCGGAGCACGGGAGTTGAAATCCTATTCAAGCCTTGGTCTTAAATGAAGAGACTTTAGTAAGGCCTTTATTTGTTAGGATATTATGTTTGTTTCGAATTTTGGGTCCATCAATTTCACTTGTCCACTTTAGATCGTGTTCTAGAGCTTAAATTTTGAAGTTGATGTATTTTTTAAAGGAATTCTACTTAAGTTTAATTAAATTTTATGAAGATGTCCCGTACTATCGAATATTTTTTTCTATCGTGACCTCTGATCACTCATAAACTGTAATTCAGAGACAAATAGCTAAATGTTCCATGCTAAGTATTTCGCAGCTAACTTGACATTATAGTTAAAGCCGTAAACCAAACTTCATCTAAGAGAATGTCGCCCTAGCAATCTAAACAGATCTGATCAGAAAACGCAGCTTTATAGTGAGATTTTTTCATAAGTACCTAACAGAATATTACTTCGCTGATCTTGAACCTTGAACTTTCGCTTTATCTTGCTTGCATTTTGAAGTCGCCTTGCATTAGGAATTTTCATTTCCCTAGGTGTCATATTAAATTGCTTTCAAAGGATCCGAGCAACGCTGCTGAAGGTTTAATATGAACTGCATACAAAAATAGACCGGAGCTGAGAGACCTTTGAAATTGCCACATCATTGGATTATTTATACTATGACACGAACTGCATGGGACTAAAAAAGATTCTAAGTGAGTTTGAGTAAAAGGAAATCGATTTCCCTAATTCGTTTCATTAACAATTTTATATTTGAACTGCAAGGCTATTATTGTGAACTTGCACTTAAGTAACGCAAACAGCTTTTATAAAAAAAAATACACTCGTAGTATCTCGATGTAAAAATTTCGACTGTTTATTTACGCAGAGCCGGTTTCTCGCCTTTTGAACGGGCGATCAGGGTAATATGGCGAACTTAATACTTTTTTACTGTTGCAAAAACATAAACCCATCCATTTACAGGTACCGGAAGTTATACAACAAGGGCTATGACCCTATGGCATCCAAGTCCTTATCAGTCCGAATGAGATAAAACGATACACGTGCAACCAATACTTTTTCCACGCTAAACTCATATTAAACTCATTTCCTTACTTCAAGAGTAGCTCGACATATTTCGGGTCAATTCGTGACCCATCATAGTGACCAACGTTAAGGCGCTCACAACCGTTTAATCTAACCCTGTCTAAAAAAATTACACCCAACTTAACAACGGCATGTTGTACCGAAACAAATAAACTTAGGAGTCAACAATGTCATTAACACAACAACCAATACAATTTACAGTGAACGGCAATCCACTAAACCGGGCGCAAGTCATTAATTACTTTAAGTACGTACTCGCACACTTGGTAGTCGATCGTCGCGTTTTATCAGCTAATGTCGCTAAGTAGCTCAATTACTTAAGCTGTCTACATCGACGACAAACACTACACGACACGACCTTCCAATGCCCGTGATTAGCGGTTACACTTAAGCTTACACCGATCTCGGCTCACCTTAGCCAATCAATTAGGGATGTACAAACATGTCTGACGAAGATGATGGAACTCGACGACAGCGAGTCAACTGTGAAGACCACTGCGTCGGGGAATATCGAGTTACCGGCTCGATCTGGTTACAACCGGAAAGGTTACTTTTTTACAAAATCGAACACGTTCAACAATGTATTAAGCAAGTGAAGTTACTACCGAAAAAGGAAACTATATGCTTAACATGCAAGCATCGCGCCTGTGTTCCGAAATGGGGTGGTCTGACCACGAAACCTTACTCAAACAGAGCCGAGATTATTGACAGATTGCTAGCCTGTCGCCTGAAAACGGATCACAACTTGTTTCAATTGAAATTGAGAGGTGTTTGTTCTAAACCATCTAAGCCTACATATTTAAGAGAAGATTTATTGACCATCAACATTAGTAAGTTGCATTCGGCAATCCAAAATTATCCCGCGCACGTCTCCCACGGCAGTTATCGTGTTCTCGGGGAATTCAGCCGGTGACGATAACCACTCTCTTATCTGTCACCGGGGCTCGCTAGCGCAATTTATTACCCAGCCTACGAGAAACTGAAAAGGAAGCGCACGTTAAAAAATAGAAGAGCCGCGTACACACACCGCCCGTTAAAAACTTAACACGAACCTACCGACGCTCACTCAAATTAAGTTTGTTTAAAACTTGACATGGTAAATGATCTCAAGAAAGCCAGTGAATTTGCAAATCTCTCTCGCGTAAAATGATATTTGAGCGCATATTTTTCATGTAACGGCGATTAAAATTCCAGCGCCTGTTGAACCGCCGGTATCAAATACTCAGCGCACACAACAAGCGATCCGCTGCCTATGGGTGCGAGACGTGCTCGGGTTGACAAAGAGACAGGACCGGCCGTCCTATTATGACCGTTTACCTGCATTCTGAACGTTTTCATACGCCGACAATATTGCAAGCGTGTTACGAGTACAACGCTCATTAAAATAACTAATAGCTGTATTAATAACGCTTGACGACCAGTTCCAGTGTTTCGTAAGTTAAACTTGAACATTCCGAGGCTCAAGACCGTTTCAAGTGCAGCGATGACGCACTTGTCGGCACAGCGTGGGTTTTTTCGATGTTAGAACAATATGCAGCAGGTTGTATTGTAGACATACGGCGGTGGGGGGACAATGGTGCCCGCGCAGGTAGCGGGATGCGGGCTGCGCCGGCGCAGCGAGCTGTGCGAGACCCGAGACATATGCACGCGTGATTTCAACCACCCGGCGCGGCAGATGCTTCCGACCTCATATTCTGCTTATACGTTAGTTTACTCGGTAATAAAATACTAAGTTTTTACTTTGGCTCGTGGGGGATCTTCGAAGGAAGTTGAGAAGAATGCAACAACGCAAAGTAGATAATGTTACGCGCTGCGTGTTCGGATCTTGTACAATTCGCATAATGGTGATGGATTAATCAAGCTTGAAATTGTGAAAGACCTCGCAACTATTTTTGATCAGGGCATTCTACTTTTTAGAAGATATTTAAAAGAAGACAAATCATAAATAATGGTGCAAACATGTGAAACACTGCCACATTTCAAATAATTAGATACTCATGAAAATTGATCACATATTTTAACAAGTTAAAATCATAATAATCATATACCATAGTCCGACGTCACATTGCAGCTAAAACGAAAAGAGAATTCGACGTCGTCGACTGGCGTCAAAGCGTTGTTGTGACAAAAAAACAAATCTACACAAAAATGATTGTTGAAAAGCATAGAATATGAAATCGTTCGAGCGTACCAAAAGTATTTTCTTTGATGACAACTGGACCGAGAAGCAATGGTCACGTTCGACGGCCGATCCCAGGTTTTTGAAAGGAATGCCTTGAAAATGTTAAAAATACGCAGCGTCCTTTGTACTTCCGACAGGTTAATGTTTGCTTAAATAATTTCGGCTGCTTTTTCGCTCGACTATTTCGTATTGTTGTCAGTAAACAAAAACCTAAGAAACATTTGTTATGGTTATAAGTTAGAAGGTGAATGTCACTGCAAAGGGTGACGATCGGCGTGGAAGTGCGGCGGCTAAATATAGGTTGCTCTCATACGGAGCAGTCCAGCGGCGTGTGATATGATGCTGGGGCCAGCAGAGTCAATCGATTTGCTGGGTGATTAATTGATTATTACACCACAGCGCCCTACGAGGCCACTGCCGGCGCCGCGAAACTTGACATTTGTAACACGAGAGACCGGCGAGTCCGTCTTTGACATTTGAAAGTTCGAATTGATGAGATTATGTAACTTACGTAAACTTGTTTACAAACTCGTTCGCTACGGCAAACTTAGACGTTTATGTACGTAAAAATTCGTTACGGATGTTCCGCGATTCGCAACGACAACTCGTGAATCGAACACAGCACGGTCAACGGGTTTGGCGTTCAAACTTTGAAAACTGCGTAGCGGACGAACAATTAATTAGGCATCAAGGAGTTGAGCGTATCACGGTTAATGAGGTACTTTAGTAATTTTTTTGAACATTGTACCTAACACACGAGTCTATTGTGAGATGTTAAACAAAAGCACGGTCACAGATGTAATTCACAAGCGGAGATCCTGCGTATTGTGGGCGCGTGGCGAGGCACGACCGGTCGGGGCTCGCGGGCGCTTCGGGGCGTTCGGCGCGCGGCGCGGTCTACTGCCGACTGTTGTGTTTACCAGCCGGCCAGCCGCGCGGCGCACGTAGGGCTGCCACTATCCTCGAGTGACTAACGATTTCCACAACACATTACCCACTTGTGCTGACACCTTTACTACGCAACTTCCTTATACCCCGACATTTTTTTTCTTTTTTCATTTTGCGGTTGTTAGTGGCCTGTGATGACCCTTGTAATTAGAAGCCGCGGTCGTGAGCTACAGCAAAGTCCGGGCGCGTCGGTTGGATTGCAGAAAAAAACTAGCCCGATAAGATATCAAGCTTTGGGGCCCTTATCGCCGCCTTCGGTTATCAAAGGATGTGAAATCCTTAAAAGCACATAAGTTAGATACCTACCTTACCTATACAAATGAGGCAATGAAGAAAATTTTCATATAAATTTAAACATATTTCTCTCTGCCGCTGTAACTACAAAATATTTCTAATCAATACAATTATGGCTACCTATGTGTCCACAACAGGAAGAAAGTAACAACCATAAAATTTTAATCTAACTGACTCAAAAGATGGATGTTGCCTTTTTTCAATATGAAATGCCATTTCAATTAAATTAACAATACTTGCACTAATCAAAATAATAATGACACAACGCATCGAATTAACAGTACTGAACAAACGAGCACGAGTACGCTTCCACGAAGCCCTTCGCTTAATAGAGCCTTATTAAATTGGGAGGCCGTACATACCAAACAAAAGCCAGTCGAGTTCATCGTCGCCCCACACAGGGTTCATGGGTTCCGTGGCGTGCACTAATTGAAGCTTCACTTGTACAAATTGACACTGATAGCCGGAACGGGGGCACGCGGTATCGTAATACCTTCGCAGCACCTTCGCGGTTCCCCTTCATAGCCTTCCCTAGGGCGCGGGGCAGATGTAATGAACTCAATGTAAACACTGATATATATTGGGCCGACACCAACGCCAGTGTGTAACGGCAACTGTGCAACGATTGGGCAACGGTGATAGCCGCGATGCAATAGGAAAATGGGGCTGTTGTGTCACAAATTATTATATTGCTAACGTTTAAGTATCATATTCATCGTATTTTCGTATTACATAAAACAATAAAATTGATCTGCTAGTTTAATAGCGTGATACGACTGTTTTATTGATTGTCAGCAATTTCATGTATGTCTTATTTCCAATAGTTAAGTGAGTAGAAACATTATAAATTACCGAGAAGTAATAAAACAGTTTAGCTTATTCGTTATCTTCTTAAATGTAGCACGTTAACGCTACACTCGTGTTACAGTCAATAAACGTAAATACTGTGCAGGTTAACTGTAAAAAGAAGTATTAAAAAGATTCATCATAACAAGTCCGGTTTCGAAAAATACTAATTGTTTACACGTCCCCAAGATTTATGTCGGCCAAACGCCGGAAGGAGTGGATAAACATAACTTTTCACGGGTATAATTAACATATAAACAAAGTAAAAGCTTAGGTCGGTGCCGTCGTCGAAGGCGTAAACAGTACAAAAGGAGGAACGGAACGGAGTGAACTACATATAGACGGGCTGACTGAGTCAACAGTCAACACTGTCGTGCCGACGTGCGCGTACGCGCCGCTTCAAACGCAACAAAGTTCAACGAATCAGCTAATCTAAAAAAAACTTCAATGAAACTAATTTTTCAGCAGCTACAGCCCTGTGCATCTATTAAATGAACGCAGGTGGTACTAGTGCCATGAAAGATAAAAGATGAAGCTCTCTTTAGGTTTAGACGTTTGTCTAAGTTCCTAGGGTGACTATAGGTGTTGATACACTTAAACATTTACTTCTAAAGAGCATTATAGCGAATGCTACATTACAGGTAAAAGTTTCCAAAATATAATGGAGTTGAAAAACGGTTAATGCTCGGTGCTCTTGCTCTGTTACAAATGAATGCTCAAGTCAAAATACTTTCAAAATACTTCTCGCATAATAGTTAAGTACAATAACCAAACATATTAATTAATACAGCTAGTGGGTGCAAAGGATAAGATAAAAGGGGGTTTAAATCACAATAATTCACGCTTTAAAATGTTTGTGATTTTTGATCTTGCCGTGGAGCGATGCGATGAAACACGTTCCTGGCCCAATTGGTATGCGTGAAATGGCACATCTGCATTGCCGCTGTATGCGGGAGTAATATTTTTGGCACGAAGACATTAAAAGTCAGCTCCAGCAGTTGGCTTCCGACTTTTCACGGCTTCTTGAATCCGCAGATAGTCAAACGAGATCGAG
>BHDV01038475.1:64945-126763 GCA_005406045.1 Adoxophyes honmai | reverse complement strand
AGGATCAAATGATTATTATGTAACACCAATGTACCATACATTTTGTGAATAAATGACTTTGAACTTTGAACTTTGAACTTTGAACGGAATAGTTAAAATCAGGCCAAATCACCACGGAACCGGAATTATTTGCTATTTACGGGAATTCATTAGGCGTGGGAACAGGGGCGTCAATAATCGGTGGGGTCTGAGAAAAGGCCAAAATTTACAAAGTATAAATAAAACTGAATGAAACGATTGGAGGATGTGATCTGAGTGGAGGGAAATAAAGACCGGTCCGTTAATTAAGCTGATCCAGGCAGGACTAATCCGATTTTCTGCAGATATCGCTCAGGCTAATTTTCCCTGGCAAGTTGCGTTAGGTGCAATCCGACGGCAGGAAACACAGTGGTAATGAGTAAAACAGTTCAGCGTTTAGTAATAGTGCTATTTATCCTACAAAATGTGAAAATAGGTATTTTTGAATCTACAGCGTGCATCGTTTATTTTGTTTACAGCATTAAAAGGAAAATTATATTTCAGTATTCTAAAATTCCTAGTAAATACTCTACTAAACAGGACACCTGGTTAAAAACTGGAAAAGTGTCGTACACACATAAATAAACAAAGTTGTCTCTCCTGTGGAAAATAAATGACTCAAAAAATGCCCTTATTTTTTGTCATTCACCAGAAGAGACGCGAACTAATTCATGCGTGTCATCCGAACGATTATGTCAATCAACGAAGACCAACTTTTTCGACTTTCCATACCCCGATACTATTACTGGCCTCTGTTTGCAAGAGTACACGGTAATGAGGGGGGCGTGGATAAAACAACCAATAAACAAGTTGAAGGAGGATGTCCAACATGTTCGATTCGGGATTGAGCGGATGCGACCACGTCCCGATTCGGAAGCATTCCGAGCTGCTCGCACAGGCTGTCTCGCTCGAATAGCGTATTGTGTTACAGAACAGCAATACGTGGTATTAATAGTATGGCGCTGAATCGGCAAGTAACGGTGTTCTTGTGCCTACAGCATCCACGGTAATGCCGACATCCGGCGGCAGGGCGGTGTGTATCAGACTAACAAATTGTAATTTTGTCCCAACAATTTAATTTAGGCTGCGGCTTTCAAAGTAAAAGCCTGTTAATTTCATAATAAGTGCCCTTCGTTGCAGTAAACGCTCACCGTATCTGTCCCCTAAGTACGGTAGGGCGCGAGTAGAGATACGCGCGACATAGACTATACCTGTCACTGTCTAGCTAGAGACGTCAGAAAGTGACCGGTAGACAATCCCGCGCGCGACGCGACTGGAGCTTGTTTCCGTGCTAAGCCTACTGGATCCATCGTACACCGAGGGGGAAACATAGACTTGTTTGACACGCAGAACGTTGTTTTGACAACATAATAAAGATTTCCTTTCTCTACCAATTATTGTAAATAGGTTCTATGGGTGGATCAAGAGCCAATTGGTTCGACAATACATCTTTTTTGCTTTTTATCGCCGCGTCTTCTGTTTTGACCGATTCAAGGAAACGCTACCGACTTGTTTCCACGCGAGGCTTGGGAATCGACAAAGTTGTGAACAGCGCTCAGCATTTCACCTTTCCATTAGAAACAATGAAGCCTAATTACATATTGTGAGATTCGTGCATTGCCTGATGAAAGGTGAGATTTCACGTGCGCGCGCGAGTTAAACAGCAAAGGGTGTTGTTACTTAGCGAGTGCTCGTAAATACGTTAAGACCTGTGCTTTAGAGAGCGTGACAAAAAGCTAACGCTTTCTTTTGCGCTGCAGTTTGCTGTTCTTTTTAATTGCTCGTTCATTCGCTCACTCGATCAGTGAGCGTGATGAACTGTTCCATCGCTGAGATACCGTCCCCGGCAACTATCGTGGCCAGATTTTAGGTAGTTGGTTAAAATCTTGCCAATGCCAAGTTAGATTCCGGGAACTGTACAAGTTACAATAGCGAAGATTACATTTATTTGAATTCTCAAACAGCATCTTCCAAACGCACTTGTAACATGTTTTTAAACGGTTATATTTAACTTGCCCTCTCATATTGAAAATACAAAACAAACACGGTTCAAATGTAAAATCAAAAAACATTCGCTAAGGCAAATGGCAGACTCTTAATCTCCTTAAGATAATACTTACCTTAGTGAAACTTATTCCGATTTTGTTTAATCCGGATTACTCGAACGAAAATAATTATTACTCGTATTTAGAAATCAAAGACTTACCTGTAACAAAAAAACAACAAATTAATTAGTGATCTCTTTAATAAGTTTGAAGAAAACATTTGCAAAATTAATCTCTTCTGAAGAGCTGTGAGCTCCCAATTTTGACGGCCATCCACGTGGAATAAACAAGTAGTTAAGCCGATTAAGAATTTTCTCGCTATATTATTTTTTTCACTTCTGAACAGAAATGCGTATCCATTTGATCTTTATGACTGAAAATCTATCGCTTGTACGGTGTCAAATAGGTCAAGTTTAAAGTAAAATTTCAATCACCAGCACAGGCGGCAGCGGCATAAGTCGTGTCGTCACTTGAACTTGAGACTAGAAGTCACGTCGAGTTCGTCAACATAGAATATTACTTCACAGAAATGCAAAGATATGTACCAGTAGTGTCGTCAACGTATCTGATACTGCTGCGCGCAGTTGAGATTGAAATCAACGCATTGATGTGACTGTGACTCATTTCTCTAAGCTCTGAATCACTTGTTTTAATGGACGCGAAGAAAATCTATAATTAAGGCACAGCTATTACCATTAGCTAAAGAGCTAAACAATTACACTACTAGACAAGCTAACTATTGCACAAACAATATTGTATGCCTATTCGTAGCGACTTAAATATATTTCGAATAACATTCTACTGTCTTAAATGTAGGAATTTAAATAAATAAATAAATAAATATCACTGGACAATTTTTACACCAATCACCTAGTCCCAAAGTAGGCAATTTAATGCCTGTGTTATGGGTACTAGACAACGGATAAACTTACTTATATACAGATAAACATCCAAGACTCGAAAGCAAACATTCGTATTCATCATACAAACATCTGCCCCGACCAGGGATCGAACCCGGGACCTTAAGCTTCACAGTCAGGTTCTCTAACCGCTGGGCTATCCGGCCGTCAAAAGGTAAACATCACTGCAACGTTAACATTTAAAAAATTTGAAAATATACTTTCGACAATTCAATACGTCCTGTATCCATCATGCTGCTGTAGTTAGTGATTTGCGCCGTAGTTAAAACTTTTTTTTACAAAGTGCTCCCCTTTGAAACGGGAAACTTTCCGTCCGTGCATACTCGTAGTGAGCACAAAAAATCTGTTTTTCATACCGTGCATCCTATAAAACTAGTAACGATTCTCCAGCGAAATTGGTAGCAACAATTAAAAATTCTTTAGTGATCTGAAAATTATGCCCCTGAAAATCAAGCGTTCTCATAAATGCAACACTGCATTCATCAACAACGACACCGTCACCGCTTTATATAAATTAGTGGCTCCTTACGTTGTAGATATCCTCACAAAGTTTAGTTTTTCTGTCAAAGAATGTGGCCAGATACAGTTTCTGAGAGTCAAGGCGGCAAAAACCATAGACAATTTAGTAATGATCCGCTCCGGAGCGTAACTAGTTTTTTTATATTCGGTGCGCTCTCTCTGTCAAGCACTGTAGCCAGTTTTCTCTAGGCAAACCTGGTTTGCGCATAAGGGGCTATTAGCAACACTACACACCTTTGGGCGATCAAGGAGCCCGAGGTATTTCTTGGGATGGAAGCGGATCGTTGAGCTACTGAGACAAAGTAATCGCTGGAATCGCCTTCCTGGTTGTTTTTGTGCCATGAAATGCAAATTTGAGAAGTGTGTGTCAATGTCAATGCAAAAAACACAGCAACTGAGGGCTGAAACATTCGGATCCACTAGGTACTCATCGTGTCTTTGAACTTTTACGAAACGTCACGCATCTCCATAACCATAATATCATCTACGTAAACGTCTACGCAAGAGCACTCACATAAAAGAAATAAGGCGTGTTCCTAAAATAGTCATGCAGATGAAACAATCCGACGAACACGAGTCCGTTCGAAGAAGTGGGATGTTTTAATTTGGCCCCAATTGAGGACAAAGGCGGGTCTTGTGTCGCGAATTGCCCAGGACGCGTCACGCGTCGGCCGTCTCTTTGATAAGTTCTTGTTGGAAAAAATGCAATGATTCATTGCAAATATGACACGTGCAAGTCTAAGTAGTATTTAATGCTCAAAAACGTTTTATATCTAACATTTTCCGTAGTTCATTACGTTTTTACACGAGATTAGTGGATTATCTAACGAATCTTCGTTCAAATATGTTTCATGGTGTAGACTGGTCGATAATATCCAAAATATGGAGTAAATTTGTTTAACAATATCTGGAACGAAATGAAGTAACTTTTGTAACATTGTGTGTTTACTCAAGTTAAGTGAAGTGCAATACACGCTCATGAATGATAGCCTTGATATTAGTATAGCTACTCGACTCGTACTTGTACGTTGCGCATTATGTAAGCTGATAGATTATCTTCATACATGACACACGATTTACTCATGTATACGTGTTGTATATACTTTAAGTTGAATAAAACAGGATTAAATCCATAGGTGGAGTTAGATACAGACCATCGACTTGCTCGTGGTACCTACAATTATAGTTCCATATATTTATGTCGATTACGAATAAACATCCTTCACTTTTATGACACTATAAATTTATGGTTATTTAATGGAAATATGCATTGCATTTTCCCTGAATAATATCCTGTGGTAATTTACATAATATTTATTAATAGGTCTACCGTTATGTTTTAATGTCATCGGCTGCTCCAAAGACTTTGTAATTATCTAATTATAACTTCCTTCTGCCTGTCGCAGTAAAAATAAGCGAATCAAAAACCAGATGTAAAAGTGATGAGAATGCTGCAAGCGGCCAATTAGCCGAAATTTCGTTTCCTAAACACTATGTTATTGTCCATGTCCTTGATATAATTGGATAGTAAATCTAGGAAGGGCAGTTGCTTTGCAATGTATCATGTGTTAGTGACTGCATTAATACTAATTACAGTCGGATTAAAGTTAATATACTAATAGGCATGTGTATTAGGTTAAAATTCATTTTAAATAGTTCATTCATAAGATGGAAAATTATGAGACAAGTGTTTATTGGTTTCTCAAATGAACATCGACAAAGGAACGCAATGGGGGCGGCTTGTGACGTCACGCCTTGGTAAAAATAGTACCACATAGTGTCGTCACTCAAAATTTCAGAGCGCTGTATCTTCATCACTTCTTGTTTGTCAAATAAAAGAAAAAATATATGTCTACAATATTTGTTGGTAAACTATCTGACAGACCACATAGTTATAGACGGATTGTTGATCAATTTCAACATAGATTTGCGTGATTTTTTAATTTTATCAACAACCTGTATACTTAGGTATTACCTACATAATTTTCGACATAATTATTCTTACATTTAATTGTCGTCGTTCGATCCATGACCAAACCAGTTACGAAAGCTTTTAATTGTGACACTTTTGATACAGAAAGTAGCAATACTTAATACATAAGCTTGCCTTTACAAACGAATGTCTATTTACTGGTTTTAGACATTACGTGTCGCCTTTTTGCTTGGTAATCAACTACGCAATATATCCCTTTGTTTTGTACGTTTGGATTCCCCACGGTATCTGCGGAGGGCCAGACAACTGGGACAAACATTCACTAAGACTATTCACAACTGTTCAGAATCGAAGTGTCAAATTAGCTACTACTTACAATAATAATAACTACCTACCACTAGAGTCTGGCTAACCAAAGCGTGACCTGAGAAAACGCGGCAAATTTAAAAAATATTTATATGGTATTACTAACTATAGTAGCACGACACTGACACAACGTTTGACGTATAGCACCCCATTCACGATAGCTCCGGGATGTGGGCGGGACCCACATCCAAATGGAGCGACGCCGGTAGCACTGGATTTGCCCATTGACTGGCGTCGCTCCGGCTCTTTAGTTCTCAACAGTATTGCCAACGCAATGCTAAAATTATGCCTAAAATATGTTAATTGTCGTAAAATAATGCTAGAAAATATGCAAAAAAAAATTTAAATGTCAAATTAAATAGAACGTCATTTAATTTCATAATACTTAATGCTTATTTATAAGAGGAGTCAAAGAATGCGATTGGTGTAGGAAGGCACCGAGGGCGTTTTTTGACTTCCTTATACAACAATGCAAACAGTATTTTTTTACGACTAGATATGAAATAAAATATAAAGTTAAACAAAGGCAAGATAAAGAGTGCCTAATAAAAAGGGAAACATGAAAATGACAAAACGTGTCTATGGTAAACTTTGTTTTTATTGTCGTTTCTAATTAAACGTCATTTAAAGTAAGTTCATGGTTAAATATTTACCTAATGATTTTATGCCAAAAAGTATGCTAGATGCAAAACAACAAATAAATATGCCAAATTTTGCGTAACTTGCTAAATTGGCAACACTGACGAACGAACTGACGGCTTGGACGTGGGATCCGGCATTCACGGTGAGTTCGCGCCAAAAATATCGTGCGCGGACGTGGGTTCGAACTTTGGAGCGACGATTCGCCATTGACGATCAAATTGGACCAGGTTAAAGGATCCGACCACATCCCGGAGCTATCGTGAATGGGGTGCATATCTTTGTCAGATTAATAATGTTCCCATATAAAACTTTTTAGAAAAATCCCAGGTCACGCTTTGGTTAGCCAGACTCTATAAATATTTTCCACTAGCTTTTGCCCGCGGCTACGCTCGCGTTAAATTCGGGGTAACACACAAGAGATCTTGTTAGTCACAGCCCGCATGCCAATTTATAGCTTTTTACGTTGAAAATTGCGGAATCCTACTATTTTTCCTATCGTCATATTTTGAAAAATTCAAACAAAATCTTTATAAATTGTAGCCTATGTGCTATTCTGATGTATAAGCTACATTACTGTTAAGTTTCATTAAAATTCATTCAGTAGTTTTTGCGTTAAAGAGTAACAAACATCCAAACATCCAAACATCCAAACATACTCAAAAACTTTCACATTTATAATATACGAGCTGTTACCCGCGACTTCGTCTGCGCAGAATAAGTATTTCGGATTGCGTGGCGTGGAATATATGGCATTAAAATTATCACACAAATAATTTTTGAATCGCATTTGACAAATATAACAGCTTTTTTAACAAATCGCTAGCACCTTGAAAATTCGCAAAACAACCATAACTGTCAACGACGTCTGCCCGCGTTCGGGTCGCGCACTCAGCGACGCGTGACGTTTACCCCGCGCATGCGCGTCACTTCAACGGTTTTGACAGCGGACGCCAAAACTCGCAAATGGTATATTTTACCCGACTTACTTGAGAATTATCGTCGTATATTGGATAATTCACAGAATATCATTACAATTTGTAGCCTATGTGTTATTCTGATGTATAAGCTACATTATTGTAAAGTGTCATTAAAATCCATTCAGTAGTTTTTGCGTGAAGGAGTAACAAACATCCATCCATCCATACATCCATCCATACATCCATCCATACATCCATCCATCCATACTCACAAACTTTCACGTTTATAATATTAGTAAGAAGTAGGATGTGGCGTCGAGTTAGAATAACCCCTCTCCTTTTCTTCTTTGGATGTCATAAGAGGAGACTAAGGAAACTGTTTTGGGTATGCTTTAGGCGACGGGCTGGCAACTTGTCTCTATTATACCTTTTTCTTCTGTTTTTAACTACAATTGCGCTTGAAGCAGCTATGAAATGCGAAATAGTCATGGTTTTGTCGATGTCATATTTCGCGGACTCTAGCTGAACATAGGCGTGACATAGGAGTAGTCTATCTCGCGTACGACTCGGCTCATACGTTACCGTGCTAAACCAACTGAGCGATTGGCCAGACGCAGCGCACAAGGTATCATGAAAGTGAAAAGACGGAGTTTTGTCTAGCATTGAGGAGCTACCAAAATTAGCACAACTAAGTAGCCGTAGCTCAACTAAGTAAGCGGCTCCAGCAAACAAGTTACCACCGCGAGCGACATTGTTCTACATTCCCAACTTGAACACATCCATATTCATGAAATATCATGTATAATTAATACATAATTATGTATGAATACTAAGTGTTTCCTTCAATACGCATATCACGGTGCGGTATAAGGAAAGCGACGTAATTAGATGTTATGTCGATGTAATGATGTGAAATTTGAAATGCAACATTTTTACGGTCTGTAATCCAAATGCGCAAAAGCGTTTAATAACAGCGGGTGTTTCATTCGTATTTTTATGTTCACAAATTCTCCATCAAATGAATGTGGCTTTTTGGATACACTACAAAAATGTCATAGGCTTCGTTCTCCCTTCGGCAATGCGACAGCGTGTATTGATGTACCTAGAATGTATATGTTGTAAATTGGGCAACACAGACACAATAAGTAATCAATGTTTAATATGTAATTTTCCGCCAAGGACTTTCAGAGTTGAGGAAACATTTGATAATTTTGTATAATTAGTAGGGTTTACGTAAAGGCTTGGAAACTGTGTCGTGGGAGTCGCATTGTCTGCGAGCGAGCAAGGCGGCGACCGTTTATACTTCTACGACCAACCTACAGTATGAGTGCCTATAATTATTGTGTACTTCAATCTTATGCATTCAGATATGTGTATGTGCCGCAATTACTGAACTGGAACGAACGATGTATTACAGCCACTGCAATACAAGCGTCGCATTTCTGCCAAAGGTACAAGGATCGAATGCCTGCACGAGCGACGTGCGTTTAAATCAAAATAGTCGGCTGGAGCAACTAAAATAGTACCTAGGTACTTTACTGACGTAGGTAAGTCCAGAAAATTAGCTATGGCGAGCTTGTAAATCTGTAGTCGCTAGACGAATGAAAATAACGTTTAAAAGCTTACAAAAGTGAGACAGAATAAATTAATAGATTCACAATCTCGGACCTCCTGCAGATATTAGACAGCTGAACACATTTCACGGTTGGTGGCACTGAGAAAAGGCGTATTGCCATACGCAGTCATCAACAGTGATTTAACTTTGTGAAATCATTAAAAATATCTCAAATTGGTTAAACAACACGTTTCAATCTTTTTTTTTGTAATTTAACCACATATTTTAAACTCATAATGTAAAAGTATATGTAAACTACAGTTGTTTTTGGTTAAAAAAAAATATAAATGCGTTAGAAACTGGTACTCCGAGGTTTCTCGAGAATCGAGATCACCGTCACAAAAATCAAACACACAAAAGCGCCACGCACGCAAATAATTATGTAGTGTGTATAATTACTTAAATTACACATACGCAGCAGTGTCAGTTTCTTTAATGGTCAGCTCATTGTTCTAAAGGCAAACAAATGAAGGATTACTTCACAAGATTGCCAAGCCGCGTCCTTTCACGCTTTTTGCCGGGCACAAAGACAATATTGTTTCCGAGTAAGGGATATGCGTGGCGTATTGTTCCGCTGCCAATATGAGGTATAGTTTGACTTGATTAATTTTCGGACGGTTGCGCAAACGAAACTGAAGGTGGCGTAAACATAAAACTTTACTTTTCATAGTGGCGACGAAAAAAAAAACACGGCACGCTAATGAAATTATCAACCACAATTGGTTAAGATTACTGTTAGAAATTAATTTGAAACCATTGCAGTAGTTGGGATCTCCAGTCTCCATTCATAGTAATTAAGCAACAAACAGAATGATTTGTTAATAAGGCAATCAAGATGTTAGGCATCAAGACGATCACCTCATAAGTATTCATAGGTAAATTGATAATTAATTACTTGACATTATGCATGCTAATCAAACAGAACGGGGTCATTAAGAAATCGTAACATGCACTAACTTCTATTAGTCATGTTTAAGTAGATATTTCGCATAGTTTAAAACAACTTGCCACTGGCTTTGAGTGTAAATCAGTAATAAGAACATTTGGCGGGATTTGTTACAATTGAAATAATTCAAATTTTGTCCTAAGCATTCTGTTTAAAAAAAAAAAGCCGTGATAGCCCAGCGGTTCGAACAGTGGCCTCTCAAGCAGAGGGTCGTAGGTTCAAACCCCGGGCTCGCACCTCTGAATTTTTCGGAATTTATGTGCGATATCGAATTTGATATTTATCACGAGCTATTCGGTGAAGGAAAACATCGTGAGGAAACCTACACACAGCGACGAAGTAATTCAACGTTGTGTGTGAAGTTCCCAATTCGCACTGGGCCCGCGTGGGAACTATAGCCCAAGCCCTCTCATACTGAGAGGAGGCCGGTGCCCTGCAGTGGGACGTAGGCTGATGATGATGATGATTCTGTTTTGTGAGAGCGAAAAGATGATCTTCTCTCCTGTGATGCTTTTAGGCTTCGTTATTCTAGCTTACTATAAACTTACTAGCTTAACTTACTAGCTTACTAGCTTAACTTACTAGCTTATCGCGACGAGGTAGGTTTAAGAGTGACAAGCTATTATAAATTAAAAAAAAAAACTAAAAACGACAAAAATACCAGTGCACACCGATTTTAAGAGGATAGGAGTCGCCCCGCTTCAAACCGCTTCTCCATACAAACGTAGTCCCCTGTTTTCTCCGTGAATAATGACATTAGAGCAAAAAATTTTTTACGTTATATTTGTATCTGTTTTGACTATGCCCCTATGTTTTGCTTTTATCGATTTTTATTTTTTTATTTTTTTTATTTTTTAGAATATGGATAAAAGCAAAACATAGGGGCATAGCCAAAACAGATACAAATATAACGTAAATAAAATTTTTGCTCTAATGTCATTATTCACGGAGAAAACAGGGGACTACTTTTGTATGGAGAAGGTGGTTTGAAGCGGGGCGACTCCTATCCTCTTAATATCGCCGATTTTTATAAATAAAAATAGAAAACCCCGAAACGTCACATTTGTGGAACTACTGATTAAATAATTTTTTGATCCCAGCTTAGAAACATATCGGCAACCAACAAGCTGGGTTTAGCGCCAATAATCGTCAAACAACAATCGCATCCCAGCAAGCAAAGCACTTAAGTGTAAGTAACAGTTTTACGGCTGACATAAACAGAATGGAAATCGTATCACAAATAAGAGCAAGTACCTACTGGCTCTGCTCTCGTGAGCAAATTGTGCTTTTACGGTAAACGAAGTGCCATCGTGCTCTGCAAGCTCAGAGGTCATGAAGGTTGATCGCACAAAAAAATCACGAAAGCAAGCCTTATTCAGAGACCGGCAGTCTTTTGTCGCGGTCGGTGTCATAAACACAATGGTGTGATGGTGATGATTCATAGATATTTAGCCGCCGGCGTAGCGCGGATGCACATCTATACCACGGTAGTTGTGATGTCTGTGTCAGGTAGTCAGGTAGGTAACGAACGTGTGTGGGATGGCACTTAATTGCATTTCAATTACGGCCTCCGCTGCTAACAAGCCTCGATGGTCAGGATCATCCATTAATCGAATCACAAACGAATTATCAGCTTGCAGGTATTTATGTTGAAATGCAAGCAGAAACCATGTTGAAAGTAACAAAAACAACGTAGAGCGTTAATTCATTTGAGCGCATAGTGCTGCCATCTAGCGTCGAGTAGCTGAAATACTTACAAGCTCGTAGTGCATCGAGAGATGGCGGTAGCGTCGCCGCGCTGCCGCCTTGCATTGCCGCTAGAGCGGCGTAAGACTCGCGATCGCAGGGCAGCGCTTCACTGTACTTCCGTTTTCTGTTTATTATGGATTTCCACATCTTGAATCTCGTAGTCTTCGGTCTTTGTAGACTCATCTCATAGTTTTTGGATCACTTCACACAAAACGCCACCTTTTATCGAACAAAATATTCAAAGTTGTGTCTATCGTAGAAGAAAACAGCTATAATTTATCTATTGGGTCGAGTGTCAAGTGAGTCGTTGGTCACAATTGGCATAATAAATCAGTAAGTCCAGAGCAACAAGATCCAATAATCTTCAATGAGCATAGGGGCGCTGGCCCGCGCATAATCGGGAGCCCGGCCGTTTGTCGCGCCGTTGTATTTTATTTACCAAACAAGTAACGCGGACACACTTTAGGCTTACGCAACGTCTATTCCGGTCACCTTATGTAAACGACTTGAACAATGAACTTCATATTTAATTAAAATTCAGCAGCGATTCGTAATTAAATAAGCAGAATCGAAAAATTATCTAAGGAATACGTTAGCGGTGTTAATCTTTCTCACACAACACGCAATAACTTTTTAATTTGTTCATTATATCTCATTATACGTGTCAATGGCAGTATAATTAATCCTAAGACTAATAAAAGTGTTGTTCAACCGGTCATTAGCACATAGCAGCGCCGAGAACACAATGAATTATCTTAAAACCTCTTTCACACTTCTGTAATGAGCATTGTGATATGGGATTTAATTATCCTTGCAACACCTACGCTTGTTACGCAGATAGCGTTCTGCGGCAGCCCGATATCATCAGTCCGCAGTCACATAATGCTATTATTTATTAGGCGTCAACTCCACTCAAGGAGTTTCACACAAATAAAGACAAGATCAATTCAAACTATGAACCACGATACGAATTTTTGAAAACAGAGGCATCAAAAGCTGATTTCATACCAGATTTAGTAATGGTTTCCGTCCCATAATTAATTTTTATTTTGGTTAACGCTAACCTAATAGGAATAGCATGGCAATTTAATAACAAATAGATCACCATATTAGCACGCTGAAATTTCAGTAAACCGGCCACATAAACCTAACGAGTAATAATTATTGCAGTACAGCTCTCGAGTAGAGACCACGGATCAGTAGACGTAGGACGTGTGAGTGAAGATCTTGGCAAAGCGGCTGGCAAAAGCTGGATGAAAGTCTGTCTAGTAGTTGACAGATGAGATCAAGGGGCAGACAAGATTTCTTTATTTCGTGGTATAATTTACCCAGAGCAATACTTTTTCCTTGTACCTAAATATTTTTGGCTGCTTAACATCTGAAGTTTAAAAAAGTTGTGTTCAATATCCAGAAGCGCGAGAAGCTACGTGCAACACTCTACAAATGTAAAGGCCTGACGTAAGTGAAAGAGACATCTTCGCTACGAGTGCACATTGGTACAGGTACAGGTGCACAATCAAAACAAATGAAACCGAATCCGATGTTTTTAATTTGTTTCGCCGCGCGATTGTCGCAGATCACGCACGCGCCTCGTATATGGCGCGGCCTGCAACTGCAAATAGGATCACATAACCGTCCGTGACACTTAGAAATATATATCAGGGGCAATAGCCGCTGGCCGTTGCATTTTCTATGTACCCATAAACATTAAGGTTTGTTCCTATCACGAATAGTGTTAATTTTGAGTTGACACGCAATTTATTTAGGCTGAATCCATTCCGTTGACGTGGTAACGCGTTTTCCTATCATTTTTATTGAAGGAAAGGCTGTTAATGTTATCGTTCGCGTTCATGAATGAGGTTCGAGTAAGTAGGCACTCGTAGTTTTTACAAAGTTGATTCACTTCTCGCGTGCATCTCAACCATTACGTTATAGTTTTTATCGATATTCATTTTCACATTTATTTCACCATTCTAAGCACACTGCTTTTTTTTTTAGAGAGGGATGAATGTTAAGGAAGCAAGAGTGATATGTCAATAAGAGCGGAAGTAGCTATGTTGCCTCTGCCTATCCCGCAGGGAATAGTGCGTGTTTTTTATCTATTCTGGCCAACTACAAATATTATTGAAATGTAGTACCACCCATTTCTTTCCAGCCAGAAGCTCCAAACCCAATGCAGCAGTTAAGAAAATTGGCCAAGATTTAGCGCACTTGAAACAAAGGAATCACGTAAAAGCAAGACCAGTCTAGTTTTGTTTTATGACCACAGCAGTACGTTTTGGGACTTGGCCAAGCTTTGAAAAAACTATGCGACAAAGTGCATTGTTGCAGCACCAAAGGAAGCTCGGAACAATGCCTGTTATTTCGTAGGTAATTTAGGTTGGTAGGAATTTTCCCTTTGTGCATATATCTGAACTACGCGAGACGTTCTTATGTGGTAACGGTTTCTATATCATGTATTAATCTTCTTCAAATCTTAGACATAGAAGTAGGAGTGCATCGTTAGAAAGGGCAGATTTTAGGGGGGAAACTCCCAAGTAGATACTAGCTTATGTTTTTAAGTTAAGCAATGCACAAAGGAGTAAGATTGCAGCGCGTTAACATATTGTTAGCAGCTTTTGTTTGAGCTCCATTGTTAAACCAAATAGAGCCGAGATTGAACAACGCGAGTCACAAACTGAAGCGGTTTATAGGCGTGATATAGACCAACTTTTAACTTTTTTTTCTTAGCCTGTTGATGTATCCCACTGCTGGGCAAAGGCCTCCTCTCTTAACCTCTAACTTAACACATAATTTCATTTCATTTATTTATGAGACCATGCTAAAGCGTATGTCCTGCTAAGCCTTACCTATTAAGTATTTCTCACCTTCAAGGATTACATAAATGTTCTACTACTTGTTTATTACTCGAAATAAGATCAAATCTGAGTATAATAAGGACAAAGACAAAATACTTTTTTTTATTTTTTTTTTATTTTTATGGTTTAAATAGTTCTGTGTGTGTGACTTTATAAACTCGAAACTCGGCTATGTAAAGGGAATCTTTAAGCTATCGTTTCAACAATTTGAGGCTAAACCTCAGTCACTCGACTCATACAACACGCTTCCTTCCTATGTCAGTGTAGCCAAATCCATCCAAGAGCGACACAACGGGCGTCGTTTGCATACAATAGCGAACTTAAGATGATTCAACGGTAAATAAAGTACTTATCCTGAACCAGCGGTCACGAGCGATGCCCATCGAGCTCTAAACATCTGATAAGGAAAGGCAAGAGGATTTATTTGCAAGTGTCCGTAAATTAACTAATTAGGGATACATGTGTTTTGAGTCAAATGCGTGGGAAATTGGCAACCTTAACTCGCGTGGTGAGAAAAATGGAATAAAACAATATGAGGCCAGCATGCGTGATGCGGGGTTATAGTGCATAATTTGCGTCCATCAAGCTATACTTAACAATCGTGAGTTTGTCATATAAAACAGTACGGGTCATGTCCGTCTTACGCAAACGGCAAAGCGCCTACATCAACACTCGCAAGGGTCAAGTCGAAATGGTCGAGGGTTTCGTGCGCAAGGCGCAAATTCACTAGAATTATGAAATGAAACTTAGAACAATGGAGCAAGCCGACGTAGGTACTCGTGTGAGGATATTACTCATCTCCAAAACCTCATAGGCGTAGGCGTACGGGCTCCCCGCCCACGCAATACTTGGCGTTGCGGGTGACTCACGGAGCGTCCGCGCCATTTGCATTATTGATGTAGCCTCAGACTGTGCGGAGGACATTCGCACCCTTTTGTAAAATTAATTGTCTTCTTAATAATTACTAATGATAGCAGTTGGCTTAGCTTATCCGAGTCACGGGAATTTATCACTAGCTGACCCGTCAGAAGATTTACTATCTTAACTGTGAATATTGAATTTGAATTGGTATAATTAACAAAAAAAAGGAAATAATTATTTCCAGCAAACGCCGTATGGGAAAAAAAATTAAGGCACATTTGAAAGTCGTTAAAAAAAATTATGCCATTTTCTTAAATGTTTTCTGTCATAAGATAGAACCCTTATCCTGATCCTGACAATAACAAAGACAACGACAAAAATAATTAGCGAAATTGGTCCAGCCGTTCACGCGTGATACCTTAACTAAGAAAAATAGGGGATAATTTATATAGATATACATAGATTGTCATCAAATATATTTGCACAATGTATATTTTAATTCTATCGGTGTTTTGGACTAATAATCACAAAACAAAACGCACCCTAGGGACAATTCACGAATAATGACTAAGAGAGGGAATGCATTATCCATAGCAACAAAGCGTACAAACAAAAAACTAAAAACCGCTCGGAACTGATTTATCAAACGCTTTTCGTTAGTTTAATTTCCCCAGTCGACAAAATGTTTAAGTAAAAACGGTGTACTCGTACTTATAAACCAGAGGTCCGGCCTTGGCGAAGTCGTTGAAATGAAACCACTAAAATAAAAAATCCTTGGCCAATGTCAGTAGATATAATGATGATTAAGATCCAAAAACAGAGACTTAAAAATTAAGCAGTAATTAAAATCGGAAGTATTTGTGTTGCTGAACAATATTAGATGTACCGCTAGTCAAGTCTAATGAATCATTGTTACCGCCTAGACGATGATTAAAGACTAATTGTGTTAATTCGCAGGGCACCTGATCACGCTAACCTTGTCTCAACTCATTGACGCCATAGATCTAATCGCACGCGCATGGACTCGAGCCAACTCCATTGTTTACGCAATAAACGATTTTATGCCACGATCGCTACCTACAAACATCCTACGGCAAATTCAAGTTCAATATTTTAACGTAATTTTAAACGTTCATCAATTTCCAATTCATCACCGGAATACCGCGAAATTTTGAAAAAGATGAAAACGTGGTGTCCTATTTACAGTTCGAGTGAATAAATCATTTTGGCTAACCAAACACTGCTTTATTGAAATGATTTATCTGTACTCCAACATCGCAATCATTCATGCAGTGTATTCAATATAAATTTTGATTGAACCACTGCAGCGTGCCGCGGTCATTCCATTTTCGGTTACTGCGTTGCCAACCTGTCCAAACTTGTACAAAGTTTCATCCACAAAATATAAGCTGCAGTGGCTATTCAAGTGGTTATGAGACTAACAAACGTCAGGCACTAATGGCTTTTGCTTCAGCTTTCATGAAAACAGAGTGCATCCTGTTACGCTGAATTGTCATTTCACATGCATAATTCAGGGGAAAGCTGATACAGAACAGGGGATGTCTCGAACAAGACTACCAACGTTGGGGATATAAGAGTTTCTTAAATTATCAATGATCATATTTTTTGCCGTGGCGTTGGATAAAAAACGGCACCGCGTCGTGTCTCGCGCCGGTTAGCTTCACACATGCGCGTGTGTACTGAATGACATACAGGCAGCATTCACGGCGGTACATGTGCTGTACCACTTAGTGTTCCATAGGACTCGAGCCATTTAGCTCTTTTCTTGAAGGTTGGCTTCGATTTTAACGCCTAGAGGGCTGAAAGCCTAAAAAGCTCTTTAGCCCCAAGCCTTATTATATTCGACAGCCTTGACTCTCGGAGCTCGTAACCTTAATAAAAGGCTATATATTATTAGACTTTAAAGTCCTTGTCAAAATATTAAGACTTAAAATATTTTAGCCTTCAAGCTTCTTTAGGCTCCGAGGCTTAAAATTATTTAATTGATATTTTTAAAATATAAGAACATAGAAACACAGCTATGACATTTTTTATACGTTTAATGAAAAAACACATTTAATCGGTTAAGTGTTGGAGAAGAAATCAGGGGACTACGAAGCGTTGTTCCCACTATTATAAAAAGGCTTAAGCCTTAAAAAAGCTAAAACCCTTTAAAAAAAGGCTATAGCCTTTTTTAAGACTACAGCCTAAAAAAAGGCTATAGCCTTTTTAAAGACTACAGCCTTATTAAAATCACTAGCTCTTTGAAACCCATTCCATTAAGCCAGCTCTAAAAAGCCCTCTGGAGCTTTAAAATTTGGGCTAAAAAGGCTCGAGTCCTATGGAACACTAGTACCACTACCATGGGTTACCATGGTAAACGAGTTCTACGTTACTACGATTCGAAAATCAACTTGTCGATAACATTATACCTATTTGTGACTCGTGAACCTCATGGTACCGATATTCTACGTTAACTGCTACAAGACTCATGTGGCTAGCTAGTAGACATTTACTTCTGCAAATTACCTCTTCATATAGTAAATCGTTAACGCCGTCACTAGCGAGTACGGTCATTGTAGACTCATGGTTATGGTAATGGTATGTATCTATAATGTATGCTTTTAACCGCGATATAAGTATAGTACTTATTTATCATTACTATAGGCTCTATTGATGATTGGACGTGAGAAACACAGCATATGGCAGACTCTAAAGCCCGTTGATAGGTTTCGAGCAGTCTAAAGATTCTAATCCTGTGCATTTTTCTGTTTCTTCAGTCGGTTGTAAGAAGACCTATGTAGGGAAGTGGATAGTTATTAGATCATCAGGGGATTATTGAGCAGAGCGGCACGTTAATAACTGCCCTGTTGGTTGTTGTAGTGCGTTTGCCACCGCTATTAAATGTGCTCTTGATTTTGAGCAAAATTGAGAAAAAATAGAAATGTACCTACAACTTTTCATAAAATAGCCCATTTAGTAAAAAAAAGGACACGGACCGTCATGGTTTTACGTTATACAGTAGGATTACAATACTTTTTAATTTTGTACTTTGCTATGGATTTAAACTAGATACTTTTCGTCATTGTTGACTGTTACATACACAAACATCACGTCTGTTTTCCCAAACAAGATTTGTGGCCACTTTTAGCAATTTTTTTTTTAGGTTTTAAGTTTAAGACCTTGTGTACCTACTTATAATCGATAGCTTAATCAATAACACAACATCTCATCAAGTCATCAAGCCGACCGAGGGAAATGGCGACCTCGGCTGAAATGACTGACCTTACAGCTGATTAGATCACGTTTATTCATCGTTCCTCAAACGTGGCCACTGCAGTAAACGCTGGGAAATCGTTAAATTTAAATATAATTCTCGGTACTATTCGCTCTTTACGTTTAACTGCTGTTACAGGTGCCGTGAAAATCATAACAGCCGGACGAGAAGCTAATGAGTTCGAGGTAATCCAGACGATTCTGGAGGACCGGATTGCACTTTAGACGCTTAAAGGTTAAAATGACTGTCAACCTTCCCCATCATTCATAACATCACAACAAAAAAAGTTATTAGAATCTAGTTATAAATACGTTTTAGCACAGGCGTAGCCTTTTGTCCTCAACCTTTCGCGTTTCAAGATTTTTCATTAATTAAACAATTGAAGTCATGAAAATCGTTTATAAGTTTTAAAGATTTAAAACCCGAACCGTGTGGTGGTTAAGGTATACAGCGTGTCTCTGACTTAGGGGCTTTAATTGTAAAGTTGGATTCTACTCACTTAACTGATCTAATTTTGTTTTAACACATTAAAAAAAAACAATAATTTAGGTACTTAATTAGACCTCAAAGTTTAAGAGGGCGCACACATTTTTTACGAACGTAATTATCAGATCAGGCGGGGAAGAGAAATTCAGGGGCAGGGCAGGGGTAAGAGGCACCACAGACCATAACTCGTCGAGTTATGAGTGATTATGGTCTGTAGAGCCCTCTTATCCCTGCGTTTCTCTTCCCCCACCTGACCTTAGTGGTTTTGGACCAATGTTTAAAAAATCGTGAAAAATAAATTAACTCATATTTAGCCATGAAAAAAATATGGTTAGACTAAACATATTCTGTAAATTCACAATAAAATTGTTTCATTTGTAATTATAATAAAATCAATGAGAAAAAAAATAAAGTAATAGTTCAACTTTGAAATTATGTACAATGATATTTGAATAATAAAAACCAATAATTTGATGCATGTCTCTCCGTTAATCCCCAGTAGACTATATTGTCTATCAGATAATAACTAGTTTATATCGTTTATGGTAAATTTTAATGGAAAATTTTCAAGTGAAAGACAGCTCTGACGCGTATTTTTGTGAAAACCCTTCAACAAATTGGCTAAGTAAAAGAAATCTGTGTTGCTAATAAAATATTTCTTTCCGTTAATCCCTAGAAAAAGAGTTGATTTATATGTTACAGTAGTTTTTCTTTAAAAACTTAAGGATTTATAGCTTTCTAAAGCATTTGAAAATCATCAAAATCACCGAATTTTGTGTGCACCCTCTTAATCGTTAAGTCAATGTATCAGAACTGGCGATAATATCGTTATCTCGTGGTACAAGGGTAGCATTAGGTCCCTTGGTACAGGGGCTTTACAACCATATTTTTTTTCTAATCCGTTTACAAATTTTCTCTTTTAGTGTGCTCTAAATAGGTTTATCTTAGTATTTCGCTTAAAAAAACATAAATTTGACAATCTCAAATTTTCATTGACATCTTCTTGTCAAATAATTTTTATTCAGTAAATACAAAATGCCGAATCAACTGTTTACGTCGGCAGAATTAACTGATATGGTGTTACTGTACAGAGAAACACAAGGAAATGGAGCCCGAGTACTCAGACTTTACCGAGAACGGTTACCCAATCGTCGATATCTACACGCAAGTACAAGGGCTGCAGCTAGAATTTTTGGAGTCCACCACTCGGCACATTGAACTCTGATAAATGAACACGTTGTAAATTACTTAAATGGGTTGCCTGATGGCCATGCTGATTTGGTATCAACGTGCAACTGGTGCACCACCGCATTCCGTGGCCTTCCGTATCAGATTAAACGAAATCTTAAAATCGCTGGATTGGAAGTCATGGTCCTCATCAATGGCAGCCAAGATCACCCGATTTGACGCCCCTAGACTTTTATTTATGGGGAGCCAGTAAAGATGATGTGTATGCGACGGAGTCTGATACGATTGAAGTAGATAATAAGAGAAAAGATCATTGCCAGTTTTCGTAAGATTCGTTTGGCGAATAGTTTACCATCTGTTCATCGATCAATCTTAAGAAGATATCTAACTAGCATGAGACGAAAGGGTAGGCATATTGAAACAAGATGGAACCGAAGTTCGAGAGTGATTATTAATTCTGGTAATTTCCTAGAAGCTGTTCGATTTCAATGTTAGTTTTTGTTGCGATTATTAAATTATTTTCCTACACAAAAACCTTTCATTTTACTGTTGTTTTCGTCACGATTGCCTTTATTTTAATAATCTTATGCGAGATTTACATTCGCAAGTTACTGCTGCAAGTATTGAAACTCTTACTTAGGTACTTGTAGTTGCGTTTTATTGCTTGCAGCAATAACTAACAGATGTAAACTCGGCATTAGCGAAAGTTGCAAGTAAATTAGTTATTAGTTTATCTTTTATCTCACAATAACGTAAAATCAATCTACGGCCATACTTAGTAGATAATTTGTTATTTTTGTCATTCGCTCAAGACTTTCGACTTGACAACTTGTCATGTTAATATCACAATGTACAACTTCGGTTATAATCGTAGCAAAGCATCGGAAATCACGACTATTTCCTAACTCATTTTACCAATCATAACTTACGTTGCTATGGTTTCTGTGAAAACTGTTTAACAATGTCCGCTAGAAGCGTCACCGTATAGGCGGACCGGTTGTCGTTAAGGCCTACTGTTACATCAACAGTTACTAGGTTACGGTTGCTAGACTTGCAATTGGTTGACGAATACAACCGAACAAGCCGTCCGAACTCGCACGAAGAAATCATCGGGAAAATTCGGAAAATCCCGAGCCGACCGTTATTTTTCGGGGTTTGACGTTACTATGGTCACGATGTAACAAGAACTTCTTGGCCAATAGGTGATCACAATTTCACCGGAAACTATCGTTGTCATGGCTACGCCATAGCGTAAAATCTGCTATTTGACATAGTTAAAATGTGACAATTGGCTAGTTTCCTTCCGAGTCAAATCAGCAGCTTTTTACATACTTACGTCAAAGTTGATTCAAGTGCTTATCCGTTAATGTTTTGATAATCTGCGAATCGTGTGACATTTGACATGGCGGTTATTACTTTTAATTACGCAGACGTCAGTGGACGCTGTACATTGAAAATTCCATTTACTTTGTATGAAATTATTAAATCTTTAAAAAAAAGTTTTTTTTTAAAGTTGTAGAACAAAAGAAGTTCCGTTTGAGGAGTTAAGTCGATACCTACATTTAAAGCCCCTATGTCAGAGACACCCTGTATTTTAGGCGACAGGCTAGCAAGCTGTCGCTATTGTATGTATCTCTTAACTTAAGATCTAAAAAATATGCTAGAAGTGGCTATACGAGACATAGTCATAGTTTTGACTGTCTCGCTCTTCATATGCTCTGCCTAAGCGATTAGGGAATACGCATAAGTAATCGTGATAAAAAAGTGCGAATAGACGAGCGTGTGATCAAAAAGCAACTCTTATAAATGAATGAATATTTAAACAAATGCTCGTTAGTCAAATCAGTAAACAACTTTCACGCATAGATAATGTTAACAGAATACAGGACATTGAAAAGGCTCGGCGACATTTGAACTATTAACAGTCAGTAGGTATCAATCGCGTAATTGCTTTCTGTTATCATGAGATCATGACCACACAGCTAAATGTAATTTCAATTAATATAGACGGCAAATTAGATACGCAATTATAAGAGTACCTACTTGAAAATTAATAATGACACGGAAAACTTATTTTCCGAATAATAGTTTTATATTTAAAGCTTACACACGCATTAGTCTTCGAATGCCTCTCCAATAGGTAAATATTTATAATACATAGGTAGTAACATAAAATAGACCACAGTTGTTCAAACAGCCAACACACATTGTCGTTGTACAGTGGGCTTAGGATAAACACAACATCGGCATGCTCTCGCGGCGGAGTTCTCGCGTCTTGCCCTTGGCACTATTCACACTCGCATCCCGCGATAATTAATAATTATTACTTATTTAATTATGTTGAGTAACTGTGTCAAGTTATGGTCTTTTATTAGATCGCGTCTGAGAGGAAAACATCTGAACGTCAACAAAGTCCTCGGCCACGTGGAAGGGATTACTTGAAATTACAAGCAAAATGAACATGTATTATTAACTCGGATCGCCGATCTTTTGGGGCTGGCTGGGACAATAACAAAAGAAAAGCGAGACCCGAGCTTGCAGAAAACAGTCGAGAGTTACTGAGCGTCCTTTTCTACGCTGGCCCTGTTAGGGAAATCATTTAAGGAGATTACTGCCGTTAACTTTTTTACTTAGGGCCGATAAATGACAATAACATTTAGTCTTAGAATAAATCACTTTTTAGTTGCGAGTAATTAAATTTTACACATCAAAAAAAGATTACATTATATTCTCGTTTAGTTAAATCGATCCTTATTATGACGCACATATCACCATTGATAAAAGTCCAAGCAATACAGAGATGACAACTACCCGGTCACATACAAAAGAGCGCACTACAAGCATGAAATTTAAAATCGTAAGCGTCAACAAGATCTGTGAAATTGTGGGCCTTATCCAAGTCAATCTGTACTACACTGAAATGCTAAAGGTTTCGCTATTCATTAATCGTATTGATTTCATAATCATATTCAGTTTAACTGTACCCTAACTTGAGTTTGCGATTTTTACAACAGATAGGTACAGAACCAAATCTGTACAAGCCAAAACACATACCCTGAAGAATATCGCGTAGAAACCTCATTTCATTTACTTCAGTATAGGACACGTAATCCTTTTTGGAAATCTCGCATTTATGTACTAAGCCCCTTAAGGGGTCTGCTTTGAAAATTGAGAGGCATGCGCTTGGCGATTATCTGAGCATCCATTGCACTTTAACGGATTCAGCAGTTCCCCCTCGAACGACTCTAGTTTACAGGGGGCCTAGGTTACCCCCTCTCGAACCGGGGGTGAAGATAAATGAATAATGCTTAATGAATTACGCAGGGCTCAACATGTTACGGAGATACGAAGGGGACGTCTGCATAAGCTTGCAATTTAGGGGTGAGATTCGTCGCATTTATCCTGTCACCCTTCACGAATAGATGCATAATTACATGCACCGTGCACGTCTTTCGGAGTCAGCAATTAAACCTACAATGAGAGCACACCAAACAAAAGCCTATTATTAAGATGTTGAAGAAGAAAACAAAGTCTGCTTTGTGGTTTTCATGTTGCGATGAATCCTTACTATCTGCATACCTGATACAACAGACGCATAAAGCAGATTTGATAAGCTGATTAGCAATAAGCGCCAATGAGCGAAAGGAAAACTGTTCAATTTCCATAATTATACAGATACGTAAGTATGCATCCGCCCAAAGCAACTTTCGCTGAGAAATGCAAGTTTCTCTGGTCGCAGTCGCGAGCCAAGATAAATGTTGTTTGACAAGTGGTAGGTTGTCGGGCGCCCAGAGATGTTGCGCAAGGCTCGGCACGTGCCGACAGAAGGGGTGCACTTTGCGCCTGAGCCATCCCCGCAGCACACGCTGCACAATGGGGAATTGGCCAACAGGACACTTAAACCGGTATCACAGGCTACTGTCTATTGTTAACGGCATACTCAAAACTAGAAAGCTTCAAGCGAAACGTTTCTTACTTGTATTTGAAAGTGACAAAGCGGGGACAGTCACAAACAGTCGAAACGCCATGCCATCCCTCATTTCCTCAGTTGTGAGATCATGAGTTATTCGATGATATCATAGTTTGTTGAAACGTGGACAGTAAATATTTGTTCTGTTTGTAAGTCAGCAACGCTATAAACAATTCGCGAATTGATAATAGACAGTATTAATTGAGCGGTTTAATAACAATCCAAAATGGATTGGAATTCAGACGTACGGTCAAGGACTTTAATTCATGAACCACCATAGAACCTTTCCAAAGAAAAAGTCATTACGATTTCCCTTGATAAATAAAGGGATGTCACGTTTACTGTGAGTTTATTCCATTGTGGCTCATGAATGAAAGTCACTGACTGTACAAATTCTGGTCCAATTGGTAACTACTACTTAATAAATCAACAGGCAGCCGGTATCAATAAAAGCATCTGCAATTATGCAGGCCCGGACCAGTTCTCACAAATTCGGGATGTTTTCCAACTATTGCAAAACTTGTCTCGATTTAGTATCGAACTACGTCACTATTTAAGAAAAGACACAAAAGAGGACACAAGAAATACTTTGTCGTAACCGTGTCGAGCATCAGAAAGTGGACTCCAAACTCACGCGTTTCTCCTAGCGTGACCACATCTCCGATTGCCGGCACCGATGCAAAGGAATGATATGGGCCCGATGAAAGAGTTAATAGACGGAACGAAAGAAATGGTCCGTTGCATCATCAGGAAGTAACCATTGCGGGGTTCTGTTCGCGAACTGGGCGAATTCTGAACGAGTTTGCACGGAGGTGATCGGTCAACGCACGGTATATTTATGTAATAACGATGGAAAATTGTTGTATAACGTGTGGCAGAACCTTTGGTGGCATGTAATATTATATGGGTATAGTCACCTTCAATGTACAGACTAGAACTTCAATATTCCTGAGGGCATATAATGCTGGTTCAAACTATAAAATTACCGTCTTTTACAACATTTATATGTGAATGTTAAAGACTGAAAAAAAATCATACGTACATCACGCCTGTATCCCCAAACGGGGCAGGATAACGAAACGCTGCTTTTCGACAAAACCATGACTATTCCACGTTTTGTAGCCACTTGTAACATATTTTTTATGAGTACTATAGGTATCAATAGAAAAACAATAAATTAATCCATATTTGATATTCTCAGTTAAGCTTGCTAAGCCTCTATACTCCCTCTTGCTCAATTTCGGGTAGCCAAAATAAGTCCGATCCAAGATTTTGTGAGAAGCTTTCAACGAGGTTGCTACAATTTTTATACTTACTCCTCTTTCTAGTCTTTTTACGCAACTTATCTCCGGTTTTTTTTAGGTGGAATAAAAACGAAACGAAAACCAAAGTTCCAGCGAGATTCTAGCTAGTTTTTGAGCGTTGTTTACGATTCATCTCTGACATAATTGCCTTCTAAGCGACAATGATGCAAAAACTAACTCATATTTAAAGTATAATTAAACAAGACTTCTCCAGGCTCATTGCGCTCAAGTTGCGGTAAACATCGATACATAAGTAGTGGTATATGTGATCCCAATGACTAGTATACTATAATGACGGTGATCAAGGTAAACCAGTTCTTTGCTAGGTGATAATAATAAATACATATTGCCATAATTGTAAGAAAGACGACATACCGTTAACGAGAAAATATTTTCCTAAACTGTGTGTGTTGTATAGAGCTTTTATTATTTTTAGGGACCTTTACGGGTGCAGTTAAGATTCTAAATCAATCGGATTGCTTTGTAAATGGTATTGTAAAGTAACCAATTCAGTTTAGGAAGTTTAGCTGAATGCAAGTAATTTCGTGACACAAAATAACGATGCAGTTTAGTTTTAAGACATAAAATGAACAGCAAGTCGTCGTGGGACAAGCAAAGGATGTGCATATGGTTACTTGGCAAAATAATCAGTTCAATGGCAAAGATTCCACGTAGATTCTCGAGAATGTTAACATGGCTACAAACTTTAACCGATTAGAATCATAAACACGTGAAGCAGACGTCTTGACAGAGCATCATATTAAAGTCTCAAGTGCCTCCTGCACAAGCGACCAGTGTTGAAGAATAATTAGGAGATATTAATGGCCGCCACCAGCGAGCACTTGACTGTGTAAGTACAGACCAAAGGACCAAGTATTTACGGACAAAATTTACACTACGCTCTTGGTTCTGCGACAAAAATACACTAATTAAAATTTCAGATCGATTCCCTAAGGGTTATTCCGTCGGCCAAGCACATTGTTATAGGTAGGTAGGGGTTTGATTATTTCTCCTACCAGAGTAACCCTTCAGTACACTGATCCTTTATAGAAGGTGTTTCGAAAACATTACTGCGGCGTTTTGCTGTGGTAGGTAAATTGATAATTTTATTCAAGGGTCTTATTCGCTACTCGCTCCAATTAATCATCTCTATTAACGTACTGTAATGTACTTAATGAATGTAATTTTAACTGGCAGAATTACTGTTTAATTAGTAATTACAGTTGCGCATGAATAAATGAGCCAGAAAATTTTAACATGACAACATTATTCGGGGAATAAGATTTTACTTTTTTTATGTTGACTTCGATTAACTTTATAGATTAGAAATTAAAAAAATTACATAAAAATATTACGTGTTTGTCTATGATAAACACCGCTAACATAAAAGTAATAATCAATTAAAAGTTAAAACTATCAGGGATTCCTACTTATTGACTAACATTTCTTTACATTTGTTTACATGCACCGATAAGAAACCTTACGCTTGCAGCGCTATCTCAACAGCTGATTCACTGCACCATAGACACAACTTATAACTTTTAAACTAAACAATTAAGTCCACAGGTGGCACTAAACGCATTCACGATTACTTTACTGGCACTAAAGTAACGAGTGCGAAAAAATAAAGATTCGAAATTCAATTCGAATCGGAGTCCGATGTGGCGGGTCGGAAGCGGCAAACTGACGCGCGCCGCGTGCCACTACCAACTGATGCCATTGAGTCAGAGTAGGGGCGTCACACGCGTGATTTTCCGCTTATTAACAATTAACACTGCGATACCTCTAGAAATATGCTCGCGATTGCTCGACTTTACATCTAAATGACTGTATCCACGGCGACTATAATAAGCTAATAACACGATACGGTGAAAGTTTTTATTTTATTGCTTTATCTTGATCCGATCATCGGTTCGGTCCGTTGTATAAGTTTGTAAGGTATGCAACTTTATGAAAACAGGTTGCAAGATAGATTATGTATTACATCGGATTACTGTTGTTTATAAACATATCATTGTCATCTGACAAAATGTATGAGACGTCATTTGTGTGAACAATGTAAGTATGTACTTGAATTTCTTATTACGCTATTGATCAGTTGAGCGTACGGATTTTTGTTTTTATACTGACTTTTAGTTTTGAAAGTGTGACTTAGAAATAAATTTACTTAATCGGTAAAGTATTAAGTAATTCTAGTTCTAAGACCACCTAAGCGACTATTTTCAAATTTTTTTTTTAATATCAAACGAGTTTAACGTTAAGTGAACAATTAAACTAGACCTAGAATTTACATTCTCAAATGTGTCAATTAAGTGTCATGATTTAAGTGTTTATATTGTAAAGGAGACGTATACAAACAGAGTTACCTACTTAATCTTTGATTTATGTATGTTGAGCAACTGTAGTGTCATGCAAGTCAAGGTTTACTCAGGAACGTCCCGTCAAGGAATCTCAACACCAACTATCAGTAAGTATATTTCACTATACATTCGTTGCTCATAGATAATAAAATTCGCGAACAAAACGAAACTTGTCTATGGTTATTAAACCAAAAATGCACGCGTCAGCCCTAGCGGCATAATTACAAAGACAATAGACATGTAGCGGTTACGCCGCGACGCGCCGCCACTGTCGCGCGCGACGACGACGACGACGACTTGCTTCGAAGTTGCTCTATGAAGGATCGACACAAAGTGAGGGCGCCACTGTATGCGTACTGTGCGAGTCAACCGTCAAAAGTGACAAATTCATATTGATGTAGGCACAATGTCGGCGTTACAGAGTGACCGCGAAGAAACGTCATGTGGCCAAAATTGGAAGTAACTTAACAGCGTTTTGAGCAAAATTAAAGCGCGCCTTCGTCAATGTTACTCATAATCATAATGCCGTAACGAATGGCTCATCCTTATTGAATTATAGCTTCTATAAATATCCATTTAAAATTTTGCGCACGTTTGACTCAACCACAGGTCAGAGAATATTCGGCAGACGTCCCAATTAAACAAAACAATACATATCGCATGCTGAGAACGAAAGTGACCCAACTCAAAAATTTGCAAAATTGAGTTAGTTATAGAAAATGACCTTTAAAAGCGTACTTCACAATGTGGACAATTTAAAACTGCCATTTTCTAGTTAGAAGAGCACGAAGTCACATTGGAGGTCTCTTTCTCACCCACCCCACTCCGCACTTGCCGCCGGAACGACAGCGACCGATTCAATGATTCGTCACAGGTAGTAGTACAACTTTTAACTTAAAACTGACTTAAAGCGAATTAAGTCTCTACAATAGTGATCAATACGGTATGTTATATTACAGTTATATTAATACTAAAGAGACCCAAGTTGTAATTGTGTCACTTTAGTTCTTTTACATGGATTTGATTTGGTGATATATTTATTTTTGAGTCGGTTTAGTATTAAACTATGAGAACGAGTTTATGGTGTAAGTAAGAAAGTGACTTTTAAATATTAATAGTTTGTATTGTTTTAATAGTTATTGCTAACTAAAGTGACTTATTGTGATCTTCTTTTTTTAAATTAATGTTTATAAAAAAAGCTTAAATTGTTTATCAAAATAATTCAACAGTATTAAAGCAGGACAAATTGAATTAAGTAAAAAAATTGGAAGTTTTAAAATACAGGAATTAAGAAGAAAGTTATGACAGTTCAAACATGGACAAACTAAAATGCCAATCACTTTTTTGCGATTTCCCACAAATCAGCTTTTTTGAGTTGGGTCACTTTCGTTCTCAGCATGCGATATATGAGCAAGAAGCTTTCCGAAATACTCGTATGAAGCGAATCCTCGACTATAATTGCGATTTAATATAATTTTAAACAAAAAAAAACCGACTTCAAATCTATACTAATATAATAAAGCTGAAGAGTTTGTTTGTTTGTTTGAACGCGCTAATCTCAGAAACTACTGGTGCGAATTGAAAAATATTTATTGTGTTGGATAGACCATTTATCAAGGAAGGCTTTAAGCTATATAACATCACGCTGCGACCAATAGGACCGAAGAAACAGTGGAAAATGTAGGAAAAACGGGGGAAATTTGTCACTATTCCACGCGGACGGAGTCGCGGGCACAACTAGTTAGCAATATTTTGAAAGTATTCTGTTTACTGAATGTAAAATCTTGACTTCATCAACAAATTACCGAAAACGCCGTACATCTCCATACAAAATTTGAAGAGTTCCCTCGATTTCTCCAAGATTCCACCATCAGATCCTGGTGTCGTGCAAATGGGACCAATTTCGAGTTATACCCTTTCGATTAAAAAAAAAATTTTGAAAATCGGTCCACGGGTTTTCGAGTTATCGAGTAACATACACACAAAAAAAAAAAAAAAAAAAAAAAAAAAAAAAAAAAAAAAAAAATTAGGTCGAATTGAGAACCTCCTCCTTTTTGAAGTCGGTTAAAAATAAAACACAACTTAACTGTTTACTTAATATAATGCCATCGTCGCATTTTTTTATGTTACTAAGTAAACTCATCAGTGGATTAGAAGAGATTACTAAGCAAGTAAAGTACTTAATCACAATACCAAACACACCTATTGTTGTGAAAAACAATGAAATTAATTTGTTTTAGCTGCCAAAGTTGCAGAATTTTCCTTACCTATCTAGAGACTATTTTAATAAAAATTAAGTCGCTGACTGGACCAACTAAATATTTAATTACGCGAGTGTTGGAAATACATTCCAGGTACAGACAAAAAAGGTCCTGGAAACGGACCTACATCAATTCATAAGTAACTATAGGTAGAAATATAAATAACCAGTAAGGTAACACGAGATTTAACACTGTAGGAACTTTTAAAATATTATGCATGTTTTTATTTTGTAAAAATTACTTCCAGAATGTAGTAGCTTCACCGCCGATATTATTTTCGACTTTTGTTAGAAACTATTATCCATTGTTGACAATTGTCAATCTGGACTTTAGTAATAATGACTTTAATAATAATAAGAGTATTATCCCTTAACTTAGAACCAAAAACTGTGTTAGAAGTGACTACATAACGCGAAATACTCATGGATTTATCTATGTGGCGTTTCCTGTGGCCTACCTACCCTATTTGGGAGTACAGCCGTGATGTATGTATGTATGTTAATCCGAGAATTCACCTTTAAGACGAAGAGTATGCGCTTTCATTCAGTTAATTGACTACACGCGTAGAAACTGCGACATTTAATAGGAGAAACTGCGAATGCAACTGTCTCTCTCTCGCGGTTGGTCTACGACACAAGTGTAAAAGGGATAGAAAGCCGGTTCCCCTTTAGTCCTAGGTCTAATCTCTAGTTTTCTAACCTAGAAGTTGCGCAGGCAAGCTAATCACCGTCGTTCCACGAAGTTATCTATTAACCGTTATAATACCACTGTCAAGTACAGATTTTACTTTTTAACAGTGAAAATTACTTGATACAGCAACAACATACAACCACGCCTATGTTGTATGTAAGGCAGGACCAAAACCAGGACTATTTCACGTTTCGCACCCACTTTTAGCATAATTTCAGGTTCAAAAATAAATGACAAAGGTCTAGTAGGTAGGTAGGTAGGCCAGTATCTTAACCTATGTCCTTAGTCGCCTTTTAGGTCATCCACAAAAGAAACGGAGGTGTTATTCTAATCCAACACCACACAAAACATGTGATAGATGAAAGAAAGTAAACTCCCATAATAGTTTTGTTTATATTTACGTTACATTAATAATGTTAGTGTCTATTTTTAATAAATTAATTAATACGTGAATAAGTTATTCATTTCTCTCTGACCGCTGATATTAACGGTCGGAGTTTTCCATATTCAACGGCTAGCCAAAGGCAGACATATGAATTCCAATTTTCCATATCAATTCAGATGAGTTGCCCATTTATTTCTGTTACTAATTATGCAGGATGGAAATTCAGTGCCTAGCCAAATATTTCGGCAGATTGGCGGCCTGAACGACTAATTTATACATACAGACATACAATATGCCTGTTTTACCCTGCCTGTAATAGGGTAGGCAGACCATACAAAATGCTACATAGACAAAACCATGACTATTTATGATTTCGCAACCACTTCTACAATATTAAGTTTCAATAAGAAGTACCATCGCGTACAGGGATTGTTGAGCCACTTACCTATGTTTGTAACTTGGTCGTGTAATACTAATCCAATAGATAACATCTGTCAGTCACATCGGTCATTGATTACACGTCTAAATTGGGAACAGTGGCAAGTGGCTCAACAATCCCTGTTCGTGACTGTACAACAGTAACAAATTGCTAGCCTATGTTTAACCTGTTTGCTTAGTCACGATATCTACGAAAGAAATGGAGAGGTGTCATTCTAAACCGGACACCGCTTGGCAAATTTTATCTTAAATATAACATTGAAGCCGTCCCTTAATTGAGGCAAACAAAACAAAGATGGTCTTATACTTTTAGTGGTGACTTGGTAGACATGGTACAAAAAACTTAAGAGCGTGCGCACAAAATTCGGTGATTTTGATGTTTTTCCAATGCTTTAGAAAGCTATAAATCCTTAAGTTTTTAAAGAAAAACTACTGTAACATATAAATAAACTCTTTTTCTAGGGATTAACGGAAAGAAATATTTTATTAGCAACACAGAGTTCTTTTACTTAGCCAATTTGTTGAAGGGTTTTCACAAAAATACGCGTCAGAGCTGTCTTTCACTTGAAAATTTTCCATTAAAATTTACCATAAACGATATAAACTTGTTATTATCTGATAGACAATATAGTCAACTGGGGATTAACGGATTAACATGAATCAAATTATTGGTTTTTATTATTCAAATATCATTTTACATAATTTGAAAGTTGAACCATTACTTTATTTTTTTTCTCATTGATTTTAATGTAATTACAAATGAAACAATTTTATTGTAAATTTACAGAATATGTTTAGTCTAACCATATTTTTTTCATGGCTAAATATGAGTTAATTTACATTTCACGATTTCTTAAACATTGGTCCAAAACCACTAAGGTCAGGTGGGGGAAGAGAAACGCAGAGATAAGAGGGCTCTACAGACCATAATCACTCATAACTCGACGAGTTATGGTCTGTGGTGCCTCTTACCCCTGCCCTGCCCCTGAATTTCTCTTCCCCCACCTGATCTTATATTACGTACGTAAAAAATGTGTGCGCCCTCTTAATGTGATCCTTTAAGTGATTGCTTGAAAATGACCACGTTTTCGCAATTTATCTACGTTTGTTTTTTTTATTTTTTATTATACGTTTTATAAACAAAAAGGTGTACTTAATTGAAATACAGTCTTTCGAATGAGAGAAATTCCTCAGATTCAATTCCATATACGTACATTTCCTGTACTCCGTCGTCAGAATTAGCAACGTTTTATAGGTTCATAGTCACCAATGGAGGGCACACAATGCTTTTGATTATTTCATCACGTCTATTTCCAACCCTACGATAGGTTAAATTAGGTTTAAATTCAGAGTGTTGCCACGTACAAGTGGCTTTAGAAAATCGTCCTTAGCTGATTACTCGAGTTAGCAATACAGTAACACTTGCGGCTATATTTAGGTAAACAAGCGCTGTACCACAAAATTTTCCTGTTAATGTTAGACAGTCCTTTGCAATAAACAATTACTATTTTATTCGCAGAATAAAAGCCACAAGGATTCCCCTCATGCAGTTTTCGCGGCGGTGTCAGCGATATCGATGTTTTGCATTGCGATCGATTTGTTGCCTCAAGTGTTGTAAGTGGACGGAGTTTGCCGGACAGACAAATATGTAAAAACTGTCTCATTCCTGAACTGGTCGCGGTCGGTTCGTTAAAACACTGTAATGGCTGAATTACTTAAGGAACCCATTAGTATTCCGACGGGATGCCGTCCTCAGGAACGCGCGTTAGCCAATCACACGGCAGCGTCCTAACTTCCCTATTAGTACCTTACGATTATGAGTCACGGTCAATATTTATATGTCAAGCGACAAACGAACGCATTGTCATTGCTACCAGGAATGTAAGTATGTCACTGAACTCGAATAAAATCAAAAACTGCTTTCCGCAAATGTCTCTCGCCACGGAAAAATACTGGAACATTGAATGCCAATACGTGTGCTTTAATTCGTTATGTAAGAACTTTTAAACTGAGGGTGTAGTGTAGACTTATATTTATCGCTTGTTACGAAGTCACCCGAAACTTTCGAAATTTAAACCAACGGCTTTGTCGGGCACCTCTCGGAATATGACGAAAGGGCATCGTGAAAAACAAAAGCGAGCTGAGAGGTTACAAAATTAGAAATTTCTCCACAGGACGCACTGGAGCCGTCAGCTATTTCTAGTTCGTCAATCGGCCCCGGCTTCCTCTGCTCACTAGCGCCGTGGCACTGATACCTGTCAGACAGATTCATATCGGGTGTGTTCTCTATGGTTACTTGGTTATATGTCTTTGATGCCAATTGATTATTTTCCCCATTTGTGCTTTATGCTTTTTGACGTTAGTCTTCATGAGGATTATGCACATCACTATTTTGGCGAAAAGCATTATGCGTAACAATGCTAGTAACGACTTTATGCCTTCCAATAGAGAACCACCCTACCTACCCCCCTTTGGGAACAAAGCAGTGATGTAGTGTTTATGTATTGCATGTATTCCCATATCACCTTCGCCGCGCTTTCGTTAAGTTAAAAATATATTAATATAGAGCTATAGTATCAAACATATTTCCGAGACGAATCATTAATATTGATAAATAAGTTATTGTTGTGATTGGCCTCAGCGGTACGAGTACAGGAAATAGGATGTGTATAATTACTGTTAATAAACAATTAAAGCATTGCTCTGAAGACGTACACTTATTCTAAAATTATAACATTATGTTATGGTTTACCTTTCCTTTATCGTTTTAAGACAATATACCAATTAAATATTAAACTTGACCTAAGTCTTAATCTTAATAAAGTTACAAATAACTATTTCTGTAACTACAAAGTTAAAAGAACTGTCCATACACTTGTTACCAATTGTACCTGTACCTTTATTGTACCTGGCAGTATGTTTCTCTATAACAAAATGTAAATGCAACGAAAAGAAAAGCACCAGCTCATGATATCGTAACCGGAGTCTAAAACCTGTGAACTAAGGTTTTTTAACCGACTTCAAAAAGGAGGAGGTTCTCAATTCGACCTAATTTTTTTTTTGTGTGTATGTTACTCGATATCTCGGAGACCCGTGGACCGATTTTCAAATATTTTTTTTAATCGAAAGGGTATAACTCGAAATTGGTCCCACTGGCACGAAACCAGGATCTGATGATGGAATCTTGGAGAAATCGAGGGAACTCTTCAAATTTTATATGGAGATGTACGGCGTTTTCGGTAATTTGTTGATGAAGTCTAATTTGAAGTCGGTTTTTTTTTTGTTTAAAATTATATTATTTAGTGCTTATATCCATCCTTGAAATTTAAACTATATCCATACTAAATATCTTCGAAATCAGTTCAAAGATAACAGCAGAATCACTTTCACATTAAGAACATTAGCATACTACACGTATGGTTCAAGATGAATCTCTCCGGTCCGAGACAAAAAGTTGTTCCCCACTAGAAACTGTCGCTGTGCGTTTGTTGTCCTTTTTATCAGTATTGTATGTATGAATGATAATGAGTAATGACAGCGACGGCCATTAGTGTGTACTACAACTATCGAAGCTGGTCACCAAACGGATGCGGCATCGGATGGATAGCACACGAAATCTATTATTATAGGGACACTTCAATATTAAACCACTATAACACTAAGTTTGAACCTTTCGATTTCTAGACCAAAGAATCACGACAGAAGGTAAGTTTCATTAATTTTAACTAGTTCAGTAAAGAATCCAGAAAATTCTAATCAATAAGAATTAAAATGACATAATGATCATCTGATACAAAAACACTTGATTTACTTCTAAAAATACAGGAATCACGGTTTTCGTGCTAAAAACTCAATACGGACTTAATGACAACGAGACAATTTCGGAAAGAGTAAGAAAAAAAGCAAATTTTTTCATCAGTTGACTTAGTAATCGATGAACGTACATTAAAAAAATACATACAGTATGACACAGAACCTCCTTCTTTAAGTTAATAATTATAAATAAATGTTTCACTCATAGATAACTCCATTTTTTTCCACAAAGTACCTACATATACGCACGCTTTACTACTTCAATGATTGGTCACATTACCTACAATGTCTACTCCGCCGATCGAGGCACTCCGATACAACCACAACACATGCCTTACCGCGTACGGGTCTAGACCGATCCTAGATAGCGACTTTCAGCGGACCTATCTCTCCTACAATAAACAATGAAGTTATTAGCTGGACGTGTGGCACAGAGATTGATTTCACGGTGTCGCGTCCACCGTGGCACTCCGGGATCGTCAATTAGGCCTGACCGGGCCTAATTGTGCCCATTTTAGCCGGTTGCGACAGCGGGCGAAGGGCCAGCGACTTGAATTTGCCATTGAATTTAAATAGCATTTGTTTTTGTGCGACGCCCTGATGAGTACTTACTGTGGGTTTAAGTCAGCCTGAGGATTTGTGGATAGGTTCGGTTGTTGCTGTTCCCATATTCAATCTATCGATGACTAGGCTTACTACAAACATACTTACTGTCACGATTCTTTCCCGCAGGGGGAGGTAGAGACCATTTTGATCCGCTTGCTACGATCCTTGAGATAGTTCTGCTTTATCCACATTCATTGATCTATTCATAACTTATACGTGCTCATCGGTCGGTTAGTTACAAAACGTCTGTCTAGCCCTTTCCCTCTCAACACATCCATCCACACTTTGTTTAGCATATCATCCTTCATCCATCCTCTCTAGTATATGACCATTGATCACGCTGACATACAATAATGTACGGACCTTAGTTTTTAACAAAATAAATTGATACTAATTTCCACTCCTACCATTAAAACTACATTGTACTTCATGATAAACTAAGTTCTCTTTGAATGCTCCCTCCGCTCAAAGATCAAGCTCAAACAAAACTTGACTTCAACACTTTTTGCTGAACAAAAAACAGTCATCAGCTCCGATCTAAATTCCTCACGAAATTAAAATAAAGGCTCGGAACGAAGAGACGAGGGCGCAACGGTTCTTAAGGCACCAAGTAAGTTACCGTGGTTAACAACGTTAACCGTGACTGCCACTTGGTTCAGTAAGTTTTAGGGAATTTCAGTAACTGCAATCGTCACTAGGGTTGCCAACCCTACTATATAATATAGTATCCTACTATATTAGGGGTCCAACTGCTATATTTTTATAAATAAAATATAGTAGGCAAAACTACTATATTTTTATCATCAAAGTCGCTAAACTTGGTTTCTATTTTTTATCACACTTTCAGAATATTTCTGAACGAAATGTTACTTACATTTACAAACACCCCGCAGTGCTTGTACTGCTTTGACAATTTCTTGAAAAACAAAAATTTGTTAATGAAAGCTCAAAGCAGTAAAAAATATATGTTTAAAAAAGAATTAAATATTATTTGAAACCTACTATATTTTTTATTAATAATTCCCGAACTACTATATTTTTATGGGTTCTGAAGTAAAACCTACTATATTGGGTCCAAAAAAAAGTTGGCAACCCTAATCGTCACTGACATGTACTATTTGAACGTTACATAATATGTTAATTTAAACTTTCACCGTATCGTGACAGGGATATGCTATTTGTTCATAATTATTTAATTTATACTTTACTTAAGTTTTTATTCTCATATAAAACCTATATGAAATGAATAGAATACATACGCTTTCTACAGTGCGAACGACATTAAAGGTAGGTACTCTTCGATAAAAAATAAAATCTCGGCTCCAATTATGTCTGAAGATTGTGATTTCTTAGTTTTCAGGAGTCATCATATCAGACTTTAAAATTTAAATATCCCCGCCAATGACGGTGGGTCAGTGTCTACGAAGGATCAGATGGCAAAATACCATTGAACCAATGGATTCCTGATGCACCATAAAACCAATTCACAGTGAACGTGAGATAATCTTGAGTTAATTGTGACAACGTTCTGCGTTAGTGAGAATATTTATTTTGATCAACTTGATCAGATCATCACATAATAAAATTTCTGACTGTACAGAGTATTCAAGTATCGAGCGGCATATATATTCCACAGATTAAAAAAAATAATGGAAATTTTGCACAATCGACCGGCATCCGATTGCTTTTTGTTTTCAAAGTTGCCAGCATTTGGTAACGTGTATACCTTTTCAAATACGGAACCCTGAAGTCAGCCAGTGAGCTGTTACGTTATTAGTGAAGTGACAAATATGCACCGTGACACGGAGTTAGGAGCCGAAATCGATTAGTGACGGCGTCACGGTGCAGCGACGGTGCAGCCAGACAACCCGACGCATCTCTACCTAAATAGACGTATAGGTGGGTTTATTAACAGGGGGGATTCTCCGAGGTTATTTACGGCCGCTGAAGTATCAAATCGCTGGTCATTTAGTAACGACATGCGACACTAGGTACAATACAAGTCTAGGCTGTCTAGTGGCTATTTGGATGGATATGGCTTTCGATTTTTGCTGCTCGAACAATTTCGGAGTCTAAAGTTAAAGTACTAGACGTCTGTGAATGTCACTTGAAATTTTATTGCTACGGATGTATCCCAATCCCAATCTATCACATATTTTTTTACTTAGGTCTTTAGATTAAAATGTTATTTAAATACATTCCCGAAATTAGAGTCTGGCTAACCAAAGCGTGACCTAGGATTTTTCTAAAAAGTTTTATATGGGAACATTATTAATCTGACAAAGATATGCACCCCATTCACGATAGCACCGGGATGTGGTCGGATCCTTTAACCTGGTCCAATTTGACCGTCAATGGCGAATCGTCGCTCCAGAGTTCGAACCCACGTCCGCGCACGATATTTTTGGCGCGAACTCACCGTGAATGCTGGATCCCACGACCAAGCCGTCAGTTCGTTCGTCAGTGTTGCCAATTTAGCAAGTTACGCAAAATTTGGCATATTTATTTGTTGTTTTGCATCTAGCACACTTTTTGGCATAAAATCATTAGGTAAATATTTAACCATGAACTTACTTTAAATGACGTTTAATTAGAAACGACAATAAAAACAAAGTTTACCATAGACACGTTTTGTCATTTTCATGTTTCCCTTTTTATTAGGCACTCTTTATCTTGCCTTTGTTTAACTTTATATTTTATTTCATATCTAGTCGTAAAAAAATAATGTTTGCATTGTTGTATAAGGAAGTCAAAAAAAGCCCTCGGTGCCTTCTTACACCAATCGCTTTCTTTGACTCCTCTTATAAATAAGCATTAAGTATTATGAAATTAAATGACGTTCTATTTAATTTGACATTTAATTTTTTTTTGCATATTTTCTAGCATTAATTTACGACAATTAACATATTTTAGGCATAATTTTAGCATTGCGTTGGCAATACTGTTGAGAACTGAAGAGCCGGAGCGACGCCAGTCAATGGGCAAATCCAGTGCTACCGGCGTCGCTCCATTTGGATGTGGGTCCCGCCCACATCCCGGAGCTATCGTGAATGGGGTGCTATACGTCAAACGTTGTGTCAGTGTCGTGCTACTATAGTTAGTAATACCATATAAATATTTTTTAAATTTGCCGCGTTTTCTCAGGTCACGCTTTGGTTAGCCAGACTCTACTTCTCTATTAGCAAATACTACAATGGCAGTCAATGCATTCTTGTTATCATAAAACTTGGCAACCAAAGATTTGGGAGCTACCAACGCCATCTATGTTTAATATTCATAACGCAAATCACTTCGACGAACGTACAGTGCGCCATCTAGCGTTGAGTAGTGACTTCGCTACGAAATAACCTTAACGTAAGCGCGCGTCGTCACGGTTCCGCTACTAGCCATGAGATGGCGCCACCAGTAGTATAGCGAAGCGATTCCAACTGTGTTGACATTTCAATCAAGGGAGTACCTACATTGTGAAAATTATTTCCAAAAAAATCATACTCGACTTACCTTGCACTGGCATTGCCCGTAACGAAACAGCATCCTCTTCAATCTCGTCTTCGGCCTCTTCTTCAGTAATGGAAGGTGGTGCGGCCCAACACCGCAACCTCGAACCGGCATTGTTGCCTGGCTGCGCTCCACCGTCGAGCCTCACTCGCGGCAAACTTTTCGAGTACTCTGCGTTGTTGTTGTTTGCCTGGTACAGAAGAATTGAATGTAGCAATTTCTTTTGTAAGTTTACTTTATCATAACATAATCGAGCCTAGCAGTACGTATTTGGGAATAAGTTTTGAAAAACAGTTCTATTATCAGGGTAGGCCAGATTTCACCTAAATGCAAGATTCTAAAAACATTCACGTATCATGTGCGGTACAGATTCACTGTTGGCTTCGCCATTGGGAATAAAAAATAATAATTCTTGCTTGAACTTTTATCCATAGCGCTATTCGCGTCTTTTGTAGCAATGGGTGCATCATTAAAAGTGTTAAAATTCCCTTAAAAATAACATTTCACTGTATAGAAACTGTAATTATTTATAGGTACAAGTCTCAAAACAAACAAGCTTTACCATTTATTTGTATTAAGAAATGACGTATAGGTATTTACAACTACAAGTATCATTGAAGTTCATTCACAGTGTGTGTAAATCAGCGAGAATGATCTAGCTTAGGTTGATCCGAGTGACTGATGTAATGAGTCACAGAACTTAACACTCACAACGTACCGAGTTATAAAAAATAATTGGGTGTAAGGGGAAATCGGACGCTGGGGGACCTAAATGGGTCAAATTGAGAAACATAGAATTTTTTTAAATGCCTTCGAGGAGTAAGTAGGTGACATCTTCTATTTAAATAATAACGCGACGAAGTTTTAGCTACTTAACAGATTTATAAGAGGATTGTGGATGTGTGCTGAGAGGGGGAGACCTAGACGTAGACGTAGGTAGGTACGTTCCCTAACCAAATCGGGGAAATTTTAGGAAAAGGTCAGGTTGAGAATACCTAAAACGACCTTGTATGAAGAGATTATTAAATGCGGATGAAGCAAAAGGCAAAAAGCTAAGGATCGTAGCAAGTGGAACAAAATGGTCTCTGCCTACCCCTGTGGGAAAGAGGCGTGACAGTATGGTATGTATGTGTAATGTGAAGTGTTTGAACCTAATAATTAAATATGAGAAATAATACCGTGTCTTGGCCTTAGATAAGTCTATTTAAGTGATGTAAAGTTTCATCTAAAAACGTATATCGACCAGATCGGCGATGTACTAAACAAAGCCCAAATAAGGAGTACCCGAAACCGTCGAGCGTGTATGACAAGAGTGATGAATGTGAGTGAAGCGAGAGAAGTATGTCAGAATAGATGCGAATGGCGCTCTGTTGTCTCTGCCTACCCCGCAGGGAATAAGGCGTGACGGTTATGTATGTATGTATGTATGTAAAGTTTCATCTACTCTATGCATAAACAGCAATTAAATTACAGGCAACAGGTTTTTTTATTAACAAAAGTTTTAGAGTCTTCAGTTCGGCAAAAGTTACAATCGACGGATACGCCTACTAAAATGTGCCGTTACTATACTAGCTGAATGTCCATACGAAATTCATCGCATCAGTTACTTTAAAATAATAAAGATGAATTGTCAGTTAGTCTCGCTAAATCGCGAGAACCCCTAACAGCGATTAGTTTTTATGGGTCCATATCGGGTTGCATAAAGTTTGAAGTCATACATTTTATAAGCATACATATTTTTGTCATAATCATCATTAAGCATAACTGAAGTAAGCCATAAATTTTTAAGCATAATGTTTTATGGCATACATTTGATTCGCATAAAACAATATACGCATACTTTATAATGGGCATACAGTATAAACTCATAAACTGGTTGTGCATAAAACATGCGAAGCATAATGTACGATTCGCCATATTTATTTTGCGCATAATAATTTGCATAAACTAGCCTAACGTAACCTACGTTTTTGGCCGCGATTCGGTTCATGTGAGGTCACAATTCTAACCTAACCTAACCTACTTTTTTTGGCCGCTATTCGGTTCACGCGAGGTCACAGTTCTAACCAAACCTAACTAACTTTTTTGGCTGCGATTCGGTTCATGCGAGGTCACAGTTCTAACCTAACCTATTTTTTGGTCGTTAATCATCAATGTTATGGCTGGTTAAATGTATGACAGCCATAATTATGACTGAAAATAATTATGACCATACATTTTATGACAATTCAAAATTATGTCATTCGCCTTTATGGTAAAACCATTTATGACTAAAAATAATTATGACAGGGAACATTATGACAATAGTACACTTTATGCCAAAAAAAAATTATGAGTTTCAACTTTATGGTTAAAGTGTTATGACAATCGATTTTATGACAATGGTTTGTATGCGACTAGAATAGCACCCAGTTTTTATACATACCTACCATTGTCTACATGTAACAGTATGCCCAGGTACGGGGTGGTAAAACATACACACAATATATGTATACAAAACAACACGCCTGCATTCCCAAGATACCCAGAGTACACATATTATTAGACGACTCCACGATTATTACCCGTTTCGTTGCTTCTTCAAGTTAAATTTTAGGTATAAAGTTAGGCATAAAAGGTATATCGTATTATAGTTATCGGTTTTTATAGGTAATCTGTCGCCTAAAGCATATCTACTCTAACCTATTTCTTAAGTCTCCTCTTACGACAATCACAGATTAAATTTCGGTACTAACATAATCTTTAAAAGGATATCCTGATTTGGCCAGTTCAGCGAAGTACTTTGTTGATATACCTATTAAATATTTTTCTCAATATGAAGAATTGAACAAGAGTTGTTTTGGTGGATGAAACTATAAAGCACTCAATTTCTATCCGTACCAATATATAAATGTGAAAGTGTGTTTGTTTGTTTGTTTGTTTGTCCGTCTTTCACGGCTAAACGGAGCGATGGATTGACGTGATTTTTTAGGTAGAGATAGTTTAGGGCATGGAGAGTGACATAGGCTACTTTTTATCCCGAAAAAAATAATGTTCCCGAGGGAAAACAAAAATATAGTTTGCTTGATAGATCGAAACGAGAAGTTTTCTTATAGTTGTGCTTTATACCGCAATATAACCGAGTTCCACACGGGCGAAGCCGCGGGCGGAAAGCTAGTATTACATATTTACAGAGAAATGGGCACCAGCACAAAGCGCACGGTATTTCTACATATGTGGTATGATACTAGAAATCGCTAGGCGTGGCACTGGATTTTGAATTCATGTGCTCTGCCTGCCCCTCTTGGGAATACAGGTGTGAGAATATGTATGTATGTATGGTATGATACATATGTAGAAATACCGTGCGCTTTGTACACATCATGTACGTTGTACGATACACAACGTTTATAATGTAATGGCCCCATGAATCACACGTCACCCGAAAACTGCCTGAGGCTAAAAATGGCAATCCTTTCAGGCGCCGACCGCGTTACGATGGCAACAAGGACCCAATCTAGCGGATGGGAAAAATACATCTGACGCCTAAGTATTAAAATATCGAGCTAAACCTTTATACGTGAGTTTAATGGGATTTTTAAGGTATCCATTTCACCTGTAATGGATAAAGGATAAAATTAATATTACTGAGTGTGAGGATCCATTCTGAAAAAATACGATAGAAAATGGAACGTTCTTTTTTTTAAAACATATACATATATACTTAAGTAGTCCGATTTCAAATGGCCAATATACAGATTTAATTTCTATATACGACGACAATGTTTGCATTTGCACTATGGTTTGCCTACAAGTGGTTTGCCCATATCATACTAAAAGTAAAAACGTAATTATAGTATCAACCAAATTTCAACGTCTATTACATTATTTCGTTGGATAACTTACCTACAAAAATCATTACTAAATTTAATTTATCTTTAACTTTCGACAGCGGAGGCCCAGCAGTATTTTAAAATAGCAAAAAGCAGGCAACACCGGCTATGTCATTTATAAGTATCTGCAATTAAATAGACCATAGATATTTTATTCCAAATGCGAACATGAAGTCAATAACCCTGTGCCTTGTATGTTAACTTGAATTGATTGATATCAATCCGCAGATTAAACATGTGCTGTGGAGCAGACCTTAGTTCATTGAAAGCCCGCATTCACAAGCAGCAGCTGCCTATACCAGTACGTCTAGTATGTTCATTTCGATGGTGCAGTCGTAAACGAATTCGTTTGCGAGTTATCGCAAAATTGTATGGAAAGCGAGACAGCGCCGCCAGCGGAACGTTTGCACGACTGCCACGGTCGACAAGTCTCCATACATTCCGCGACAACTCGCAAACGAATTCGTTAACGACTGCACCATCGAAATGAACATACTAGACGTACTGTACTACTCTGTTCCCGTCACGATGGGGAATCAAACAGTTCGCGATAACAAAGGACCCAAATCGAATACGAATAGCCTTTGACTCTTTGATTTGTCAGAATACGTCTCCAGAACTGATTCACGCCTGCGTTATAACTTACATAGAAGTAGGCATTTTTAGGACGGCAGCAATCTTCGTGTATTATTAATCAACAGTCCCAATTTTATTGATATCATAAGTAAATTTTCTTCTAGTAAATAACCTGACTTTATTAAAAATCTTCTCTTCGGGAGCACTATCTACATGATTCTGTTTCTGCACCTGCGATTTTTTTTCTGATGTTGATTACGTACTGTTGAATAGTACATTATTGTTTTTCTCACTCTCATGATATTTCACATTTGTAAAAGCATCAGCTCGGATCTTCATTCCAAGCAAATCTCGATAGGCAGATATCGTTTCAAACCGCCGATTGTTCCCGTGCATTTTATTCTCTTACTTACTTACATTTTAATTTGGTTCAAGACTGTAATTAGTACCTATTTATTAGAACTGCAGCTTTATTTCTCTATCAAACAATCACTTAAAATGTCATGGCAGAGACACGTTGATTGCTAGTCGCAATTTGGGAAATGAATCTCCTTTATGTTGTTCAACTAGTTCAAAGAACCATTTCACTTGGGCTTCTGAATACACTACAGAGCTCGCATTTAATCCCGATATGTGTCATTTACAAGCCTTCTGTAGTCACCGGATCCAGCTCAAAGATATTATAGTAGCTATCTAGTCTATGATGGTTATAATTGCAATCTCGATTGAAACTATTTTAATATCAGATAAAGGTAGTGGACAACTTATTTTTAAATTTTATGCCTGTTCTTGTGGAACTGCGTTATCCTGATCATTTCTGCATAATTAAACTTACACGAGTACTTGTACATTCGGATTATATTGGTTTGCTTAGATCAAGTATACGGGAATGGGCTCTCATATCCTGTAACCCTTAACTTTTGTCAAGTGCATTTAAACGAGACGCAAACTAACATTTTTCATACAAATGTTAGTTTGCGTCTCTTTTATGCACATGACAAAAGTTTATAGGTAAGCTAATGACAATAAGTACATAACAAAATCAAAAATGGTCAATTAAATATTGCAGGATAGTATTACCAAGGTAAATTAAGGTAGTAAAAGTTTCTCATCCCGAAGGTTAAGTTAAAAACAGTGAAATCAACGAGAAAGGAAGAAAAAGCTGATTTAATAAAATCGCTCGATTTAGCTTTGGCGCGCTACTTCCGTCCAGCCTGCCATAAAATAGGACACGACCTTGCTTCTTCTACTTAGGTAACTTGACACCAAATTAAATAAAAATAATCTACGACAAAAATTACGACTTCTAATTATGTGTAGAATGTAACTTGAGAATAAGATTAGCAGATGAACATTTTCTCATTAACATACTTCTGCCTTCTGCCCTGTTTAACATGTCAAAGCCAATTTAGATAAAGCATTACTTAACAAGATTATAATAATTACAAAAGTAATTCGCATGAACGCCGGTTTCCGTGAGAACGGAACGCGCTAGATCGCTCATACACTCATACCGGATCGCGTCGAGGCCGTCGCAAGCTTTCGAGAAGACAGTCGACAGCCGGAAAAATCTAATGTCGACGACTATAAGTTGCGATGTGCCGACGATTTTGTGGTCGTCCCGTTAAAAGCAACCCAACATTCTGCAGAACTAGGGATGAAAAGGTCTTTTGTACAATGTTCTTAGTTCAAACGTCAATTCTGACTTCGTAGGAGTTGATCGCTCAACATATACACCAACACACCGAATTATTCTTCGTTGACAAAATGGAAGCTACGTCCACAGTGAGTTACTTCAAGATGATCTGAATACGTTAGAAGGCTGATGAGACCTGTTTGCAGGTAGAAGATCCAGACGAGATTAATTAAAGTAATTCGGGCATATACCACAACGATATGCCAACATCATAATTGGATGGAACTAGTTATTAACACGTCTGTCGGAAGACAATGAAAGCCGATGACTGAAGCTACGCTGAAATTCCCAATACCGTCTATCGTTACAAATAACGCTTCGATTAATTGGTTTCTGGAAGCAGCCGGTGCCATTGGTTTACACGTCATATGGCTACACTGAAATTACGAGGTGATCGGAGAATTCTGAAGGCGTTACTCCATGCCCATGCGGCTGACTCTGCAAATTGATCCTGAGTTAACGTAGTAAATTTGTTAATGTTGATTGTACTATTATCTATTCTGTGATGTTGATCGAGAGAGCCGTCTGGATGGACTAAAAAAACCCGTGTGGATGACAAGATACATGAAACTCATAATCATAAACGACATCAAAGGTCCTTCAATAACGGACACATATTACGTGATCATAAAGAACGTTGCAACTATTACATCAATCCAATGTCATTCAGCAGACACGCGAGGGAAAAATGTGTACGTTATATATTGTGGAGTGCTATTAGGAAAACATAGCTACCAATGTGAACGGTGGAAATAGTTCAAGCGTGATGTCGGACGACAGTAAGTAACTGGATATAATAGCAACCAGCGTGCTATTATGTTACGTCCTTGCATCTCTATAAACGATTCAAAGTATAAACGACACGAGTCGATTCAAAACAATAAAAGGGTGAAAAAAAAGAAACTTTTAAGTTAAACGGTTTTATATGCATTGATTAGACTATAATAATTTTAAACAAAAAAAAACCGACTTCAATTCTATACTAATATAATAAAGCTGAAGAGTTTGTTTGTTTGTTTGAACGCGCTAATCTCAGAAACTACTGGTGCGAATTGAAAAATATTTTTTGTGTTGGATAGACCATTTATCAAGGAAGGCTTTAAGCTATATAACATCACGCTGCGACCAAAAGGACCGAAGAAACAGTGGAAAATGTAGGAAAAACGGGGGAAATTTGTCACTATTCCACGCGGACGGAGTCGCGGGCACAACTAGTTAGCAATATTTTGAAAGTATTCTGTTTACTGAATGTAAAATCTTGACTTCATCAACAAATTACCGAAAACGCCGTACATCTCCATATAAAATTTGAAGAGTTCCCTCGATTTCTCCAAGATTCCACCATCAGATCCTGGTGTCGTGCAAATGGGACCAATTTCGAGTTATACCCTTTCGATTAAAAAAAAAATTTTGAAAATCGGTCCACGGGTTTTCGAGTTATCGAGTAACATACACACAAAAAAAAAATAAAAAAAAAAAAAAAAAAAAAAAAAAAAAAAAAATTAGGTCGAATTGAGAACCTCCTCCTTTTTGAAGTCGGTTAAAAATAAAACCGTGGGGCACGTCAAACAATCGTCGAATCGTCTAATATAGTGCACTGTTTTCTCTTTGCGGAGACCTTTCAATTAATACCCATATTGATGGAGTTAATAAGAAATAGCTCATCCGCCATTTTGTAGCGGCAGCCATTTTGAATTTACAATAACAATGAATATACATACATTATTGTATTGTCACCGAAACTAACAGCGTATACCAAATTTCAAAACAATCTGTTGACGGAAAGAGGGTGAAATTTCAATTTCTATATTTGAACATTTTGAACCAACAACGAACGATTAAAGAAAACAAACGGGGTAAGTTAAGTAAAACCATATAAAGTATTTTAAAAAATACAAGCAATCTGGTTTTGTTACTTCTTACGACAAAGACCACGTGATTTAGTCACGTTTTCTTTCATGGAAGCGGAACAATTGAGAGGGATTTCGCAAGGGTCCCGAACACAAGATCATGAGAAAATTAAAACAATGACAATTTTCGACCGACCGAATATCATTACTAAGTACTCACTTAAAAATTAAACCAGTAGGCAGATAGGTGGAGATATATATACATACAGCTCGTCTTTATTCCCAAAAAGGGTAGACGAAGCATATAAAAACACCACATAAACAAAACCATGTCTAAAATTCGCCTTTCTTGGCCGCTTCTTGCATATATATATATATTTGTTTTTAGTAGGCAAGGTATAATATTTCCTTAGTCACCTCCTACGACATCCACGGTAGAAATGGAGAGGTGTTATTTCGAACCCGACCGACACCATACACAAGTAACATGTGATAATCCTTAGATCGAATACGAACATCGAGTCGTTTACTTTGTGCCGGAACATACAACTCTAGCCACTAAATATAGTCGCAAAGGCTTGAACCCACAGTCACAGGCCATGTTCATCGGAAGTAATGCTGGACATGTTCTCCAATTACCCCAAGGAAATTGTCGATTAGCAACGCATTTAACGCACTTTACCGCCGAAGAAAGTAGGAAAACAGAAACGCGTGCAGTTAAAGCGAGCCATCCAGTCTATAAAGTTGGGCTACAACCTGATCGACGTCACTGAGCTGGTTGTTAATTGCAATCAAGACATGTCTACACCATTGGAATGATGTCTATCTAATTGGCTTACGTTAATCAGAGGATAAATCTCACATGTAGAGGTAATCTCTTACACGTCACATTTCAGAGGTAACTTACTTTTTTTTTTCAGTGGATATCTCATTATTTTACCTGTGTGTGTGGTATCGGGATAAACTACCACCTCTCCATTTCTTTGAGAAGCGACTAAGGACGTAGGTTTAAGTATGCTTTAGGCGACAGGCTAGCAACCTGTCACTATTAAAACTCTTCCATCTGTTCTTAAGAGGATAGGAGTCGCACCACTTCTCCATACAAACGTAGTCCCCTGTTTCTCCTCTTAAACCTAAAATTATACCAAGTGGCTGCAAGGCGTGAAATAGGCATGGTTTTGTCTTTGTCATGTTTCGTGTGCTCTGCCTAACCCATTTAGGAAACACAGCTCGTATGTAATGAAAGTCTCATGAACAGGATTTTAACGACTCGTTTGGGAGCTATCCAAACAGTATCCATAACAGAAGAGGTAAACCGCCGCACGCATTATCAAATGTATCACTCAACAAGTAACACTTCCTCATTATGACACTCATTGTGCTATGCATCCGATGAACTGCGTTGTTATTACGTAGACCAGAGGTTCCCAAAGTTGTCTGGGCAACGTCCCATCTAATACAAGTTTACAAATTGGAGTTTACCTTACAAACGAAGTCTTAATAATTATTAATTAAAAGCTGCCTACAATGTATCTCCTACGAGTATGTCAAAAAAGTTTTTCAATGGGAAGCTCTAAATGGTTTCCCATGTTTCATCATCACAGTTTTGACATCAACTTCAAAGTGATTTAATTTAAAGCGCAGTGAGTTTGATAAGTCCAATTTTAGAATATAAGAGAATCTAGCCTCACGTTGGTATTAGGTAGTAAAACGACTTTCATAGTTTCTTTCACTGGCCATTTTCTCAGTAATTTAAGTAGTATGTTATTCTGCAGGCGGGGCCCGATATTCGCTCGCAACCCCACCTGCGAGTCGCGATCTAGTTTGGGAAACGCTGACGTAGACAGAGTTATCTTCAACATAAAGCGTTACCGGAAATCTTGAACTCTGCATTCTATTTTACATGAAGCATATGAAATGGCAGCCAATATTCTAAATGTGAATGTCAGTTAGAAATTTCTGAAAAAAGTTATGAGGTTCCATCTTCATGCCAAGAAACTTCCAAACGAAATGAATATCAAAATGTTCAGTGCAGGAATTAATAAATGGCAGCCGGCTAAAGCTTTTCTGCATCTCTTCTAGTCTTTTTTCATCAATTTTGAAATAAGCATCAGAACAATTATTTGTATTTACAAATGAAACACGAGTACGGAAAGGCAAACAAATAATTCTAAATGCAAATACCGAGTTCATATTTTTATTCGAATTGTAGCAAGAATTAACGAAAATCGCCGAATCGCAAATTTACTCAAACATTTCCCTCCGTTCAATTTGCATACATACATGTATTTGACGTAAAACAAGCCTCGAATTAGTTCGCGCATCCGATATTCTCATATTCAGGTACACTAAAGTTACATAAAGCTTTTTCGACCGTTAATTTTCAGTAGGTACACAATTTGCAACAATGTAGCATAATGGCATGATGGGCTAGCAACCTTTCACAGCAATATCACGTTTAACCCTCTGGTTGCCCAGAAATTGCTGAACGTGGCATTGGATTTTTTAATTAATGTGCTCTGCCTACTCTTTTGGGAATACAGGCGTCAGAATATGTATGTACCTATGTAGCATAATGGCCGAATCCCTGCCCTGCTGTACACGAGCGCAGTATTGGCATATCTATACGATTTTAGATCACCATTTTTTAACACTGATGAGTTGAAGCTCGACTGACTGACCCACAAGACAATTAGGGTGGTATTAACGCGACGAAACAGCTTAACGCGCTGAAACGCCTACAGGCATGCCGAAAATTAAATCTGCTGTAATGGACTTGGGAAAGTGGTTCATAAAAAGCTAATTGAGATCACAGAAAACGCAGATAGACTTAATTTTTTAATTATACTTTTAATGATCCGGAATTGTTGTTTTAATTTAACTTTTTACTGTGTGCGGTTTAGGAAGGAATATAATTTCGTGTTCAACATTGAAATGAGGTTACAAAAAATGTTGACGGTCTTTATGATAATAATAACATTATACTTAATGGGGGTAAAAGTCGACCAAACGATTCTTTACGGATTTAGCATTTGATTAACATCAGAACCGTTACAGCAGTAAAATTATAGTAGAGGACCTGGCGAAGGAAAACATTGTGAGGAAACTTGCACACATTGACGTGACGAAGTAATTCGATGCTGTGTGAAGTTCCCGGGCCCGCGTGAGAATTACAGACCAAGCCCTCTCATACTAAGAGGAGGCCTGTGCCTAGCAGTTGGACGTATTTGGGCTGGATTGTTAGTATTATGTACTTTTTATGAGATCAAAGAGCCGGGCATTAGGGTCAGTCTTAGATGATGTGAAAATATGAGCGTAAAAGTGATGCTCATCCGACTACGCGGAGTAAACATTACAGCCGATCCGGAAACTAGGTTAATACTTTTAAAATGATTATCGGCCCTGCCCGGCACGCGCCGCGCCGCGGTAAGCAAGTTAAGGCAGAGGGCCACTAAACCGTACCATACCATGGACGTAGTAGAAACAATGGATGCGATTATTGCAAGGCTCAAATTCGCGGATGCGTTGTATTCGTAAATTTGATCTATTTTAGGGTTCCATAGCTTTAAAGTAACAAAGGAAACTTTATTAAAGGATTATTTTAAAGGAATATTCATCGGGGTATACATAAGCAGTTATAGAAGCTACACATATTTATAAAAAATATAGGCCTTCTTAAATACCAGAATATCGCAGCTCAAATTTATTAAAAAAAACTAATACAAGGAAAAAACCCACAAATAACAATAAACGCCATTCGATTCCCGAGTGACCTGCGTCCGTACAGTAGTAAGCCAAAAGTGTAACATTTAAAGTTAAGGTTAAAAATAGGTTAAGTTCTTAAGTTTTATTTTTTGACGAAAAAAAAACTCTTTTTACAGATTCCAGAACTACTTACACTCTCGTTTGTTATCACTAGCAGTCTGTTAAATTAAAGACTGTAGAACACTGCATACGTTGACAGAATGTATGATACGGTATAGTGGGCAGAGGCCTTTATAGTTGCTGAAGTTTGACACGCCGCTTAAGTGCATCAGCCGGCTTAGCGCGGCAAGGCGCGACTGGAGTCGCGCGCGATATTCCTTAGTGGATAGGTCATACAATTACATCTCGTTTTTTTTGTTTTTATTTTACGAAAGAGTATAGGAGGCACGCATTATCTAGCTAGATGCTAAGGTAATTTAAGTTTACTTTAATTATGTACTTAGATTTAGGATTGTGTTTATGTTTGTGTCGTTATTTTATATGGAGAATATTCTGGATTAAATAAATTCCATTGCATTTTATTTTACGGTCGTAGATCTTAAAATTCGAGAATCGCGGTAAAATTACTCAAAAAAGAGTTTTGAATAACTAATAGACCCGCAAAAATTCGTATAGTGTTTTGCGTGATACTATTTAGATTGAATTAAAAAACTTACACTTTTTATTTAATTTTAAACGAAAACTAAAACTAGTTTGCAAAAGCTAAATTATTGTTTCAAAACTGCTCCAAACTGAACCGATTATTCACAAAAGTATAAACATGGCGTACCAAGACGATGACGCGACGGCACTCTTAAGTACATTGACAATGCTTTGTTCTCATGTATTCCTATAAACAGTGCTACAGACCCTCCGAACCGAACCGTTACTCCAACCAAACACTGCGTTCGTGCGTCGCGCAACACTCGACAGTTTGCGGATAGCTGTTATATTCGTTATATTAGCAATCGAGTTGATTTAAAGAGGTCTATAAATATAACGGACAACACAAACACGACAGAACCACATGCACTGTTTTTTTTTTTTTTTTTTTTTTATTACCGTAGGCCTACTCAATAAACTAGGTATAAATATTAAGTAGGAAACCAAGTTCTGAAATAAGTAAACCTAGAAAACATTTTTACAATTTTCTTCTGCGCCACAATTTAAGAGGGCGCACACATTTTTTACGAACGTAATTATAATATCAGGCGGGGAAGAGAAATTCAGGGGCAGGGCAGGGGTAAGAGGCACCACAGACCATAACTCGTCGAGTCATGAGTGATTATGGTCTGTAGAGCCCTCTTATCCCTGCGTTTCTCTTCCCCCACCTGACCTTAGTGGTTTTGGACCAATGTTTAAAAAATCGTGAAAAATAAAGTAACTCATATTCAGCCATGTAAAAAATATGGTTAGACTAAACATATTCTGTAAATTTACAATAAAATTGTTTCATTTGTAATTACATTAAAATCAATGAGAAAAAAAATAAAGTAATAGTTCAACTTTGAAATTATGTAAAATGATATTTGAATAATAAAAACCAATAATTTGATGCATGTCTCTCCGTTAATCCCCAGTAGACTATATTGTCTATCAGATAATAACAAGTTTATATCGTTTATGGTAAATTTTAATGGAAAATTTTCAAGTGAAAGACAGCTCTGACGCGTATTTTTGTGAAAACCCTTCAACAAATTGGCTAAGTAAAAGAAATCTGTGTTGCTAATAAAATATTTCTTTCCGTTAATCCCTAGAAAAAGAGTTTATTTATATGTTACAGTAGTTTTTCTTTAAAAACTTAAGGATTTATAGCTTTCTAAAGCATTTGAAAATCATCAAAATCACCGAATTTTGTGTGCACGCTCTTAAGTAAGAATCAAAATATTCCTTAAACCAAATTAAAAGTCACTATGTAGAAAGAACGCGATTCTGCGAAGTTTTTTTTTTTTTTTAATATATCAATTCTAGGATTCAAATTATATTTAAAAAAAAATAAGGTTTTTTTATTATAAGTTCAGTTTACGGCCAGTAACTGGTAACCAGCAATTGTACTCGTAGCACCAAGGTAACGCGACGCTGGTTTCGATTTGCAATATCCGATCGGACAAGATTTTGCTTTTAGAACACATTTACCCGTCAAACATTAATGACAGTTGTCGTTTGTATGTGTTATTTCAAATAACGAAACATTAATCACGTTCTACGTTCATTTATTTACAATTTTGTAACACTGCGTTTAGGCGAACGCAATAAAACTGAACTAACTCTTACATTATCTATGTAAGTTTAACCGTCAGGAAAACAAATTAGGATGGACTAATTCGGCTTCCTTAACACGCTAACTAAATTAAGGAAGTAATATATGAAGTACTCGATCATTAAATTATAAACAAGAATAGTGTGGTGAGCCGTTTCACCGCATCAACAAAGAGCACCAATTGAAAGCTAAGTTAAAAACAATTAATACAAGTCGCTCTGTTTAATTGAGGCCATCTGCTGAATACATGACAGCTAAGCTTCCCGAACTCCACAGTTAAAGTTCTCTTAATTTAACGTATACCTACTACGCTTTCTTATATATGTACATATAAGTAAAGTACCTACACCTATGATCTTATGAAGTTTGAAATACGAAAGTTAACTCCGTATAACATTTTGGCCTCGAACCGAAGTTGAGTCTCTCCCCAGGTCTCAAAAGTACTGAAGATTACCAACAAAATGATGCAAGACAGAACCATTATACTAAAATTTTATTATTTTCACCTTTTCAACCAAATCGCAGAAACGTTACACTTAAATGTTATCATTATTTTCATTTCGCATTAAACAAACAATCTAGCATCTAAAGTGTTAAACTTACTTGATTTCTTGGTTGTTTTATCCCAATGTTTTATATTATAAGTAATACTAGTCTTATATCGCATAAAACAGTTTTTGCTGCGGCGGCTCTACCCCGCTGGGCCGTAACTCAGCCAAAATGGAAACCCGAAATGCTTTTCCAACATGAAAATTCACGGCTGACGTCGCATTTGCTTTTACATCAGAGAAAATTTCTCCTAGCTGGACTTTTGCAATATGAAATTCAAGTCTTGTTTTACAAGTTATATTTATATTTAATTCTAGTCAGTAAGACTTTGGACGTAGAATTTGACGTCCAGATTTTCTACAACGGTTCTTATTTAGGCAATCCTCCGTTACTTAAATACTTGAAAAGGATGCACAAACATTGCTGGTAAGTCATTACCAACTTCTTATAACCACGAGTATATCGACTGTAGTGCACATTCAAATTAAATTAAACGTAAGATCTTGAGTCTAGTTAAGTTCAGTTTATTAATACGGCAAGGCATTAAGAGCCAGTTTGTTTCAAAGTTTACGAGCATCAAGGAATAGACGCACGAGTCAATAAATAAGTCTCAAGCAGACGGGATGCACCTCGCCTTGCATAATGTACGCACGTGTGCCTACGCTTATAATAGGACATGTCTAAGCAAGCGATAAACATTGAAAGCAGGGCCACCTTAATTATTCAGCCAATTTATAAGAACTTTCAAATAAGTTTTATTTTTGGTGATAATAAAATTAAACTTGCTAAACCCGATCAGGTATTTACTCCAAACAGAAAAATCGAGTCCATTCTGATCTGTGATGGATAAAATCGGACATCGGATCGTAGCCATGGTGAAATAAAAGCTTTTAGAATATATAAATTTTCTTTCACGGGAAATTACGAATGCTTCATTTACCTACGATAATGGACATTGCCATTGATGGGCTAAAAAATTGCACGCGGAGTTTTGAATTTCGTTTGCATTTCACCCAGGTAAATTGCTTAATTAAACCATCTAGACTGAATTGTGATTGTGACAGGACAGATGGGTTTCGATTAATATAAAATGAAAAAAAAAACTAACTCCCTCTGCTCCATGAATTAAAAATAGTGGATTTAAAAACGAGACAATATCTCCAAAATCTGTGTATTTGGATTTGGCAACTGAATGAAACGAGAACGGATTAAATGAATTTTGTGATTTTTACTCGTTTCATTACAAATGGAATTTGAACGTTATCTGACACACAGTGAAATATATTATACATACGTATACGTAGTGACAATAAAACAGAAAACTGTTAAATGAACTTATACGGTAGGTATAATGGTACATACCTGTCGCTTGCGCCTTGCAACTTATATGTAGAAGATGCAAGTTTACAAGTAGACAATGTAAATGTATGTCAAGCAGAAGAAATTGAAAAGAAATTTAAAATAAAGCCGCTGTAATTTACCGTTTAATATTAAATAGCTCTTAAGCGCCGTGAGGCTATATGGCTGGTTTTGCGACGACCGGGCATGCAGATGGCCTTTTATTCGCCATGACATCATGCAATGTGTTTCAATTTGGGACCGTCGGCCGCTTCCAAGAAACAGGAATGGGAATATTTTCGAATCGTAATTTGGAGTGAGTCTTCTATAAACTTAGTATAAAGGAGAAATACGGGCATACACATTTGAAGCTGCTTATTATGGGGGCAGAGTGTCGAATAGCAGGGACTAAGTATCACGATTGTTCCAATGCATAAGTAGGTGCGATCCAGAGCATTCTTTGGCCAGTTTGCTACTCCGGATCGAAAGAATGGGGAACAAGTCGTCTTTGCCCTGCGGTGGGGTATCCGGGGTAGATATAATATAATAGAAAGGTCCAAGCATATGAAAGAAACTCAATAGCAGAGGGACGGATGGGAATAAGGCCAAGCGTGGAATCTTCCAAAAGGGGAAGTTTTTGATTTTGAACAGTTACAGGAGCTCAACAAACCACATTTGGTACAAATACAGATAAGTGGCAAGCACACAAATCGCATTAAGTGAAGAAAAACTTTCAAATAAAAATAATGACACTCAGTTAACATTCACAACGCAGACGACACGGCGGACGAACACAACAACAAATCTTACCTTGCGGTCCACATAGAACCCCGGGAAGGACTGTCCGGTTGCGTGCAACAAATACAACTCTATTAGAATTGGATACAGGGTACAAAATACATACATACATATATTAAATAATCTCACAGCTTGATAAGATGGATATGCGCTAAACTATGTTGCAGAAATGTCAATTAGCTGTCATAAAGTATTATGAACATTTTGACATTTCGACGCAACAGCCCTGAACTTTAGTTAGAGAATTAAGGTGCAATTTTGTTGCCGACCGCAGCAGCAGCAGACGCCGACGACTGATCGTTGCGTCGTGCTGCTGCGGTTGTTTCCGAACCTAACTGCAAACAACAGCTGCTAAGAGCACACAACGGGTGACATTTTTTCAACGCTCCGCTCTCAGCGACATTACTAAGCTGCACTCGGCAACATGTTGTCTGTTGCTCTTTCTCGTGTCACTAGCATCGTGCTGTTGACAAAATTGCACCTTAACACTACTAGTTATACCTACATACACGTATCACGTATGTATGTGTAGAGTATGATTATGCAACCCAGTCCAAAAAGAATTAGCTCTTACGCATATCTGTTATCGTTGACCTAGTGTCTAAAACTATGATGATAGAACATCAAAATTAATTATTCAGCAAGCGAATACGCAAGTCTATGACTAGAATATTAAATTCCTAAATTTGCCCTTTACATAATTAGAATACTAAGTCGTGCCCAGCCACAAATCGCCGTTTGACAACAATTGTAATTTGGCTAATAGTCAATTAGCAAATAGGTCCTCCGTGCCCACGGCTGACAATTTTGCCTAAAATACTTACTCCTATTTTTTCGCCAAATAAGGCTGAAAATTATAATAATAATAAGTAATCAACTAACCTATCTTGGCTATATCCAATGACAGTATAATAAGTATAAGTTAATGTTAGAAATCTGAATAGTAATGTACTTAGTTAATGTTAGATAGTAATTTTTTGACGATCGTTTAAAACGAACCCCAGTTGCGAGCTTGCATAACACGCACTCGCCCATGGAATTTCACGAGCGACGTTGTCGTATCCACGTATGACTTAATAGCAACAATGGTAGTAAAAAGTTACGGCGACACTAATAATCGGGTAACACAGCGGCTCATCTTCGTGGGAAGCGGAACGTTCGCACTTCCGCCGCCATTGTTCTAAGCATCCTTCCCGTGTACTATTAGGCGAAAAGCGTGAACCAATATCGAAAAAACCGGCCAAGTGCGAGTCGGACTCGCGCTCGAAGCACAAACTGCAAAAATCAGGGTTTTTTTTCTAAGAAGTAATAGTTTTCTTGTGCATACAATTTATTTTTATTCCATTCCGCTTCAATCATAGTTGCAAGAAGGCCCGAAGGGAGGAATAAAACCTCTTCCCGGGTATTTTACGAGCGTCCGAAGACATTCGTCGAAATGATCGTTAAAGGTCCGCCAGCAGAAGCAGCTCTAGTACACATCTATGCGCAAATTGAAAAGTTGGTACTAGTGGCTAGTTACAGTTTAACTATCAGTGTAAAACTGCCTTAAGTAGACTTCTTGAAATTATGAGCAAGTGACACGTAATACAAAACAGACTGAAATAAGGTAGGTAGGTATATTCGGCAAGTATTTCAGTTCTGTAAATATTGGTTTTAAAATTCTAAGACAAGGACACAACAGGTTGTATATTTTTTTCTTCAATGCAAAACAATGTTTTTATGTTTAATGCTAAAGCAATAAAATTACCCAATATTCAACACAGCTCGGTAATTCTGCACATACATACGTTATTTAGTTAATGCAAAACACGTCAGTATTCACGCTTTACTGTTAAATTAGGCTCACGTTGTCCATTCGGAGAATTATTCGATAGGACGAAACGTAATTATCATTACCCACAATTATATTTTTCACTGCAGCGAAGTCATGAAAGTCGCTGTCCATTTATAGTTATATTATTCTGTTATTTTCATCATACACAGCGCTTTATTTCACGTGAGCATAAACCGGCGTTTAAAATCCAATTTCAGATAACATCGGAAACTGCTGATATTAAGAAAATACTGTCTACTTAATTTAAGATAGCATTTTTTGTCTATAATTAAACTGCGCAAGATACGAAAATTGCAGTTATAAACCATAACGTAGTTAGCAATAAACATTAACCTGGCTTTGATATGAATTCAGAAAGTATGAACGGAGTTAAATAAAAACCGACCCGGTAATCTTGTTCTTGTTGCGTGATCGTAAAACAAACATAAAAGCATCGCAGAGGCTATAAAGCGATTGTCCTCATCACGCTGCAAGGGCCTAGCTGGCGTTTACAGTCGACATACGGCTTCTATCCTTCCGAACAAGTTAACTGGTTGGGATGAGATAATACAGGCTCATTTTGGCTTGTGCCATGAATGCCGACCGGAGTTCATCCGTCTTAATCTTGAGTCGAAAACCCCTCTCGCCTGCAAGCGCATTATTCTGATTTATGCCGAGGCAAGACCGGGATGTACGTATACATATGCAAGCATGGTTTTTTAAGTATCAAGACGACGTGGAAGTCTAAAATTCCTTAAACAAACGTGTTTATCTTTATGGTTTTGGCTACGGAGTAGTATTTGGATAACAGTTCGGATAGGAACACAAAAACGTGGAATCGACCAAACCCCCTTAGACTTAAGCCGAGCTACGTGCCGCAAAACCATGGAAAAGATACAAATGAGACCGGCCAAACGGAAGGACGAAAATTCATCTCAGCGCACGCAACACTGATTATGTTTCCCCATATATTTAATGACGATAATCAAGAGCAGCGCCGTGCGGAGGAACGCACGCCTGCACTCACTCTCCGGCCCGCCACTGAAACGGACTTTCACTTGCTCTGCCATCAGGGTTGCCACACGTAATGAACCATTTAAAAGGCTAATTTCAATAATCCCGGTCGATTACACCGGTGTGTTCACGTCTATTACAATGGCGCAACGTTCGCTTTTTGCGGTTGTGACGAGTCCAGCACGAACTACCAATATTGTAAATGAGCGTTTACGCGCACGCTCTGAATATGTGCATGTGCATTACGATTTTATTTGATTGTTTAGTGAAGGTTAATGTTTGGGTTGTGTTTAATTTGGTAACAACTAGCCCTGGGTGCGTAAGTAATATTGTAATGGCCGAAAGTTAAGTTTAATGCGATAGGCGGTCGGAAGTTCTCTGGTCCGTCCCCGTCAGCCGGGAATGCGGAACGTTCATCAAACACACGCTCTCTTTAGTGTTAGGTAATGGGACTATTTTTATACATCAAACCGTGTTGTTCCAGTCGCGATTGGATCACAAAGAACTGTGAAATATTATAGAGCCAATACAATTTATGTAACAATGTGAGGTAGATAATTATTTACGTCTCTATGCTGTACCATTTACGTAATTTCATCCTATTCATAGATCAATATATGATTTAAGTAGTCGAGTTTAATCCCGAGACTAGATGCTGTGTTTAATCATGTTCAAGTTATGGTATATTTAAAAGAGAGAGACAATACGAGTATGAACAAATGATCACTTGAACACTATTTACTGAAGTGCGTTACTAAATAGGATTGTACGTATCACGTATATATCATATACTTCTCCTTCATGACATAAATATTATTCATTCCTATGATGAATGCGCTATAGAAAGTTGATGGCAGATAGATCCGAATAGGCCCCATAGCGACTTTATTACGCAATCAGAAGCACAACTCATCATTGCTTATTAAAACATTTATTCATCATAAATATCATAATACATGATTGAATAGCTCTACGTAACTGGTACTCTAGTTTTCGTGTTTTTCCGTACGCTTCACATAATACGCCTCTACGAGTAGGTATTGGTAAGTTCATATTCGAACATTATTCGAGCACTATTATTACCATGCATTTTCAGTGATCATAAGTACTAACTAGTGACGGCATAAACGATTTGCATGGAGAATTTTAACAGCGCCTGTAGCGAAATGAAACTGATACATTCTCGTCTGTAAAGTGAGATCAGCTTGACATGATTCGGGCCACCATCATCGGGAGCGGAAATTAATAAAATAACTCGGCGTTTGACATAACAATAATAGAATACATGGCCAGTAACATGTCGCCTGTTCTCATATCGGAATAGCAATAAAACTAGATATGTAATTTACAAAAGCGCCAGAAGAAAAAACTGAGAACACTATTAGCGCAAACAAAGTCGCGGGCAAAGCTAGTGGATTATAAAACTCCTCCGGGCGTATTCGTCAATTGTTTTCACACGAACGAAATGCTAATTGATATAAAAAAAACATTCGACAGAGTCATGTAGTCGTTGCTCGCTTCACTGGCTATTGGAATTAGCAAACTACGTCCGGTTTGCGCGAGCGTCGTTAAAAAAGTTCAGCAAACCATTTACCTGTTGACCTGAACCGAATATGAATGACATGGGCGAAACAAAAGGTATTTAGGTGGTGCTATGTTGCATAACATCCAGAATAATAAGGCTCTGTATGCTGCCTGTCGTACATAAATCGGAGTGAGTAGGAACGTAGAAAAATTTCATGCAAACTTAGTTTTATATTTTTTTTTTCCATTTTAGTCAGTTTAGTTCATAGTAGTTCAAGTTTTCATAGTTTAAAATAGTTCACGTTTTCAAAGTAATTGTTCTTCCTTCCTTTAGGTACCTACACGGGAATGAAGTTCTCTCTTATAGGTAAGTACACAGTACTACGCGCAAGAAGACACGCTATAGACTAGATAGAGACTGCCTATGATTTTCTGAAGTCTCTAGTTATCGATCTCTCGCGCACCTCTCTACGCGCGCCTTGCTGTTCTAAGGAGCCAAACTATCATATTCTGAATTTCTGACGTTTCTGTTTAGACTGCGGCAGATAGGTGTTGTCTATTATACCCGCGCTTGGTTGTTCTAAGCCGATAGGTACAGTCACGAACCGGGATTGTTGAGCCGCTTGCCACTGTTCGCAATTTAGACGTGTAATCAATGTCCGATGTGACCGACTAGATGTCAGCAATCGGATTAGTATTACACGACCAAGTTACAAACATAGGTAAGTGGCTCAACAATCCCTGTTCGCGATGGTATGGGTAAGAAGTCAGGATACTTACAGCGAGCTCCTCGCTGGTGTAGGCTGTGAGGGTGCGCCGGTCCTGCTGCAGGACGCAGTAGAACGGCTCCCAGGAGGGCGGCACTCCTACAACGGCGCCGCTGCCTGCGCTAGGAGCAGCGTCTGCAAAAAAGTACAGCATTAAAACATACAGCATTAAAACATACATACATCACGGCTGCAATCCCAAATGGGGCAAGAGCACACGAAAGGCTACACAGTCAAAACTTCACGTTACGCAGCCACTTCCAGCATATTTTTTAGGGTTCCGTACCCGAAGGGTAAAAACGGGACCCTATTACTGAGACTTCGCTGTCTGTCCGTCCGTCTGTCTGTCACC